>JAVTVY010030110.1:0-12727 GCA_036873755.1 Hanleya hanleyi | reverse complement strand
GAACGTTCTCAAATCTGAAAGAAAGAAATGTATGATAATGGGCGACTTCAACATTGATTTATTTAAAACTGACAGACATGGTCCTTCCAAAGACTTTTTAGAAATAATGAAGTCTAATTACTTTTTTCCAAAAATTACAAAACCAACTAGGGTAAAATCTCGATCGGCGACTTTGATTGACAATGTTTTTCAAAATTTTCATGAAGACTGTTTGATGTCTGGCATTCTACTCTCTGACATAACTGATCACTTCCCAGTCTTCCATATAAACAAAGCACTACTTCTTGAAAAACTGGCTGATCGTACATCTACCTATAGAATTACAAATCAGAAGCAAAAAAATATTTTCGAAGAAAAAATTAAAAATATTGATTGGGGCGATGTCGCTAATGAAATTAATGATGTTAACAACGCATTTGAATTGTTTTCCAACAAATTTAATTGTGTATATAACGAGTCTTTTCCTGTTACATCTACGTCTTTTTCAAAGGTCAAAATAAAAAAGCCATGGATAACATACGGTATTCTTAAATCAATTCGGGAAAAGAATAGACTTTTTAGACAGCACACAAAAGGTAATAATGCGGACGACACACAGAAATACAAGCAATACAGAAATAAATTGAATCACACCTTAAAATTAGCAAAGAGACTATATTACGAAACTAAATTCAATCAGTGTAACAATGATATTAAAGGTACTTGGAAAGTATTAAATCAACTCATGAACCGCAAAAAAAGTTCTAACTTACCAAATACTTTCAAAATTAATGACCGTGATTGTTCGGACTCTTCGATTATTGCAAACGAGTTTAATGATTATTTTAGCTCTGTAGCTACAAAGCTAGCGGACGTAATCCCTCCGTCACCTAATGATTTTAAAGAGTTCTTAAATACTAATTATAATAATGAGTTTTATATGGAACCTTGCACTACAAAGGAAATAACCGATATTATAACTACTCTTAAAAACTCAACCTCTGGGATAGATGGCGTACGTATATCACTTATTAAACCTATATGTAATTTGACTAGCATACCCTTATGTCATGTTGTGAACTTATCCTTTAAACTTGGAGTTGTTCCCGAACCTTTTAAGGTGGCTAAGGTGACTCCTTTATATAAGAGTGGAGACCAAACCCTTTTTGAGAACTATCGGCCCATTTCAGTATTGCCGTGTTTCAGTAAAATCATTGAAAAAATAGTAGTAAATAAAATGTTCGACTTCTTAGAAAATTATAATATAATTTGTTGCAATCAGTACGGTTTCCGAAGGAATCACTCTACGTTTTTGGCCGTTCTCTCTCTCCACGATAAATTGGTAGCTGCGAGAGAGGCTAAAAAATATTGTATAAGTGCATTTCTAGATTTGTCAAAAGCATTTGACACCGTCAATCATGAAATCCTTTTATATAAATTAGCCCATTATGGCTTTCGAGGAACTTCGAACGACTGGTTCCGTAGTTATTTGTCATCCCGTATCCAATGCACACAATATAATAATACTCTATCAACATTTAAGTCTATACCATGTGGAGTTCCACAGGGTTCTATTTTGGGTCCCGTCCTTTTTCTCATTTATATCAATGACATAACAGTTGTTAGCCAAGTTTTAGAAACCATTCTTTTTGCAGATGATACATCGGTCATTCTTTCTAATGATGATCCCGATATTCTGTTCCAGACTATGTCTTTGGAACTTGATAAGTTGCTCAACTGGCTTTCCAGTAACAAACTTTCGTTGAACCTAAAAAAAACTAAGTTTATGCTCATAAAACCCTATAGAAGATGCAAACCCCCAAAACATACCCGATTATCCATTTCTGGACATTACATTGATCAGGTGGACAACTTTAAATTTCTTGGAGTATATTTTAACGATAGACTTAACTGGTTAACGCATATTGAAGAAATAAGAAAAAAACTTAGCAGGAATATTGGCATAATACATCATATTAGAGATTGTTTAAATAAAAAGACCCTTTACATTCTATACTATTCCCTAATCTATCCATATTTGTCATATTGCAATATTCTCTGGTGTAACACGTACTCGACCCATCTGAAACCGCTAATTACTCTGCAGAAAAAAGCTATACGACTAATTACATTTTCATCTAGATATGAACATACCACACCCCTATTCCTTAAATTGCAATTATTACCTCTGGAACAGTTGAATGACTATCTAGTTTTTCTCTTTGTTGATAAATTTTGCAACCATTTGGATTTATTGCCAATCGATTTTCGGTCTTACTTTACGAAATTATCTCAAGTCCATAGTTATCCAACCAGACAAGCAAGTCATAATTTATATCGCCAGTTTTATTCATCAGACCTATCCTTTTTTAGTACTAAAATTAAAGGCCCTAAAATATGGAATAAACTACCTTCTCAATTAAAATCATGTACCTCCATTTCCATATTTAAATCCCGTGTGAAGTCTTACCTTTTCAAAGGAACATAGCTCTCTAGCTCCTGTTTCACCCTGATGAAAAAATGAGTAGTCTGTGAAAGTTGGAACATTTGTTGCGAGTTCTTTTAATGTTTTTGTCGTTTTTTTTGCTTTTATCTATAAACAGATCTATTTCTGATAATTCCATGTTCCACCTTCGAGTGTATTATCTACAACTATTCATAACAATCATCTTGGGATATAACAAGCCCCATGGGGGTTTCATCCCGCCACTTCGATATTTTGTATATTTAGCTATCATATTATCTGGTGAAATAAAAATCAAATCAAAATCAATCAAATCGTCAGATATATCTATGCCATATGCAGGTCACACTGGGATATTAGTGTCCAGTAAGGGATAGTTTACGATGTCGAAATCACCTCTTTTGTCGTAATAACAAGCGTCTGGTCCGTCATTCATACTTTAGTTTTGAAACGAACCGCGGTTTGAAATCATTTCCCACTGATGTATTAAGACATATGGGAACCCTTAACACTTCAAATACTACCCGTAGAAATAAATTCGTTATTCGCTTCGCGGTCGTAGGTATTTTCGTCAGGATAATTCCAGCTCTGTCCAGATATGTAAGCTTGCTGATCTACTGTAATCATTGAGAGCCATATCGCTTCCAATTTTTCGTAAGATGTGTGGAAAACTTAAATATTTAGGACTCCAGGATGACGTGTTGGGGACGGGGAAGATACTGAAGAAAGTTGGCGAGAAAATTTGAGGGGAATGATGTAAGAGTCGAAGTGGAGATGTGATGAATGTTGAGTGGATGGATGAGGGGGGAGGGGAGAGACGATAATTGGCTATCATGAGATTTCATTATAAGCATGGCCGTGGTGACACTTGGTAGAAGTTGCTACCAGAATTGGTCCGATGACAGAATGAGGGGGCTTTACAGAAGATGTGACGTAATACTTCTGCGATTGTTGAGAAAACAAGCATAGGGGTGTGTTGATGAGTCTGGCTAGGGTACATTAGTAGTAGTATAAGGGTAAAACAGGTCGTATCTCCAGGGAGGTAACTCTTGATTCCCGTGAAGCATCCGACAGGGGGCTCCACCAGCTCAAGGTTATAGATTATTTTATGAGGTATCAATGTGAAGCCTATGTGAGGGGGCATCCGCCTGGACTAGTGTCTCGGTGGTGTTCAACATTCTGCGCATGCGCAGACAGGGAATTATGGGAAAATGGTATGGAAATAGACGTTTCGGGGTCTAGGTGAGTCCCTGGTGGGCCGATGGGGTCGAGTGAGGAATCGTTGTGAAGGATACGTGAGGGGGCATCTGCCTGGACTAGTGTGTCGACCGTTTTCGACATTCTGCGCATGCGTCAGACAGGGAATTGTGGGGAAAGTGCATTGGAAGGAACGTTTTGGGGTCTAGGTGGGCCACTAATGGTCTGATTGAGTCGAGTGAGGTATCAATGTGATGCATACGTTAGGGCGCATCCGCCTGGGTGAATGGGTGTTAGGAATATCGTCATTCTGTGCATGCGCAGGCAGGCCGTAGTATGGATATAGACATTTTGAGGGCGATATGGACCACTCGGGGTGTCGACCACGACTTCAAGGGATGTCCACGTCACATGTGACGTCACTGGTGACGTCATCAGTGAGAGTAGTAGCGAAAGCGGGAGTTTCGGAGGTGCGATGGAGTGCATTTGGAGTAGATAACGGCCTATTTTTCCATCCAACTATCTGGTAGAGTTAACTGTGAGTGTGAGTGTGAGTGTATGCGCGCGTGTGTGTGAGTGAGTGTGTGAGTGAGTGAGTGAGTAAGTGAGTGAGTGAGTGTGAGTGTGAGTGAGTGAGTGAGTGAAGCGTGCACAACGCCCGTGAGGCGTCTCCAACGCCCGTCTTAACGCATGGACGCACTAACAACGGTGAGTGAGTGAGTGGGATCCGACTGAACTAATGTATCGTCCGTTTTCATCATTTTGCGCATGCGCAGTCTGGCCGTAGTATAGAAAGCAGGCATTTTGAGGATTCGTGGAGGTTTGTTGAGTGGTTGACCATCCCTGGTCAAATGGACCGTGTGGGGTATCCGTGTGAAGCTCTCGAATGGCTGTCACCCGTCAAGGCGCGTCGTTACGCCTTAACGCCTGTCTCAACGACTTAGCGCCCTATCTTTACGCCTTAACGCCCTAGCACAACGCCTTGACGCCATGATATAGACAGATGAGAGAAAAACAACAACAAGGATGACAGATGAGAGAACAACAACAACTACAACAAGTTTTCATATAGTTTATTCTCCCCAATGTTACATCACACCCACGCTAGGGGAGCCGCGTTGGGTATGTTTACAATTCAAGAAGACTCTTGTCCAATCAGAGGCCACCATCTGGTCCTGTCACACTCGTTCTTGCCCGTTCGATTTATTCTCAGTCGCCATTTCAGAAAGTTCTATCTCCGGCCATGTTCGTTCTGAACCGTTTGTTCTAATCGTCATCGGGCAGACCAGGATACCGTTGAGGCAACCTATCCTCAGAAATTTGTTTGCGCATTCTGAGTATCTATCAGTGCATGGGTGAATGCATTGATCCGATGGGAAGATTCCGTAATGTGGTCACGAAAAACATGACGTTGGTGACTCTCTCCACTATCCACTTGATGTTGGGGCGCTGTTCATAGACCCATCCCAAGACACCCAATTGGTCCACTTGGTCCAGCACGGGCTCTAGTGACGCCCGGTTAATGATGATAAACGGTTGGTCAAATACCCGGATGTTACTGCTCGGATAAAATTATCGGACTTGGTCTGTCTCCTTATGCTGCAGCACATAACCAAACGCCACTACCACACACCACCACTACACACCACCACCACCACACACCACCACCACCACACACCACCACCACCACCACCACCACCACACTCCACACACACCACCACCACCACCACCACACACACCACCACCACCACCACCACACACTACCACCGGGTACGTCAACGCCCGTCAACGCCACCACCACCACCACCACCACACACCACCACACTCCACCACCACCACCACCACCACCACTACCACCACACCACCACCACCACCACCACCACACAACACCTTCATCACCACCACCACCACCACCACCACCACCACCAGTAAGTGAGTAAGTCTTCCGGTTCCGGTCACGTGACAGTAAACATGGAAAACCCCGATTGTAAGATGAGGACCCGGATGTAAAACCACAGTACCTACGGAAGTTACCTTTGACCCTGCGCTACTCGGAAGTGACGTCATCGTACACAGGCGCACACACACATACCTGGTGCCCCCTGTACCCTGGTGTACCCTATGCCCTACGGGCGATAGGGTACAGGGAACACCAGGTATGTGTGTGTGCGCCTGTGTACGATGACGTCACTTCCGAGTAGCACACACCGGTGGTGGTGTGTGGTGGTGGTGGTGTTGTGTGGTGGTGGTGTTGGTGGTGGAGTGTAGTGGTGGTGGTGGTGGTGTTGTGTGGTAGTGGTGGTGGTGGAGTGTAGTGGTGGTGGTGTTTGTGGTGGTGGTGGTGGTGTTGACGGGCGTCAACGCCCGGTGGTGGTGGTGGTGGTGTTTGTGGTGGTGGTGGTGTTGTGTGGTGGTGGTGGTATGTGGTGGTGGTGGTAGTGGTGGTGTGTGGTGGTGGTGGTGCTGGTGGTGGTGTTGACGGGCGTCAACGCCCGGTGGTGGTGGTGGTGGTGGTGGTGTTGTGTAGTGGTGGTGGTATGTGGTGGTGGTGGTAGTGGTGGTGTGTGGTGGTGGGTGGTGGTGGTGTGTGGTGATGGTGTGTGGTAGTGGGTTATGTACTGCAGCATAAGGAGACAGACCAAGTCCGATACTTTTACCCGAGCAGTAACATCCAGGTATTTGACCAACCGTTTATCATCATTAACCGGGCGTCAATAAAGCCCGTGCTGGACCAAGTGGACCAATTGGATGTCTTGGGATGGCTCTATGAACAGCGCCCCAACATCAAGTGGATAGTGGAGAGGGTCACCAATGTCATGTTTTTTGTGACCACATTACGGAATCTTCCCATCGGATCAATGCATTCACCCATGCACTGATGGGTACTCCGAATGCGCAAACAACTATCTGAGGATAGGTTGCCTCAACGTTATCCTGGCCTGCCCGATGACGATTAGAACAAACGGTTCAGAGAAGATATAATATAAGATAGAATGGCAGAAGATATAACTTTTTGAAATGGCGAGTTCTGATTGGATAAGAACAGCTGAGAATACATCTAACGGACAAGAACGAGTATGACAGGACCAAATGGTGGCCTCTGATGGGACAAGAGTCTTCTTGAATTGTAAACATACCCAACGCGGCTCCCCCAGCGTGGGTATGATGTAACATTTGGGAGAATAAACTATATGAAAACTTGTTGTTGTTGTTGTTCTGTCATCCGTCATCCTTGTTGTTGTTGTTTTTCTCTCATCTGTCTATATCATGGCGTCAAGGCGTTATGCTAGGGCGTTAAGGCGTAAAGATAGGGCGTTAAGTCGTTGAGACAGGCGTAACGACGCGCCTTGACGGGTGACAGCCATTCGAGAGCTTCACACTGATACCCCACACGGTCCATTTGACATGGGATGGTCAACCACTCAACAAACCTTCACGAATCCCCAAAATGCCTGTTTATATACTACGGCCAGACTGCGCATGCGCGAAATGATGAAAACGGACGATACATTAGTCCAGTCGGATCCCACTCACTCACTCACCGTCATTAGTGCGTCCATGCGTTAAGACGGGCGTTGGGGACGCCTCACGGGCGTTGTGCACGCCTCACGGGCGTTGTGCACGCTTCACTCACTCAGTCACTCACTCACTCACTCACTCACTCACACTCACTCACTCACACACACGCGCGCATACACTCACACTCACAGGTAACTCTACCAGGTAGTTGGATGGAAAAATAGGCCGTTATCTACTCCAAATGCACCCCAACGCACATCCGAAACTCCCGTTTTCGCTACTACTCTCACTGATGACCTCGCCAGTGACGTCACAGGTGACGTGGACATCCCTTCAAGTCGTGGTCTACACCCGGAGAGCTACAAAATAACATTTCCCTAGACACATTCGGACCAATAGAGGTCCATATCGCCCGCAAAATGTCTCTATCCATAATACGGCCTGCCTGCGCATGCGCAGAATGACGATATTCCTAACACCCATCCACCCAGGCGGATGCGCCCTCACGTATGCATCACATGGATACCTCACTCGACTCAATCAGATCATTAATGGCCCACCTAGACCCCAAAACGTTCCTTTCAATGCACTTTTCCCACAATTCCCTGTCTGCGCATGCGCAGAATGTCGAAAACGGTCGACACACTAGTCCAGACGGATGCCCCCTCACGTATCCTTCACAACGATACCTTACTCGACCCCATCGGCCCAGTAGGGACTCACGTCGACCCCAACACGTCTATTTCCATACCGTTTTCCCACAATTCCCGGTCTGTGCATGCGCAGAATGTTGAACACGAACGACACACTAGTCCAGGCGAATGCCCCCTCAAGTATCCTTCACATTGATACCTCATACGACCCCATCGACCCACTAGGGACTCCCATAGACCACAAAACGTCTATTGCGATACCCTTTTCCCACAATTTCCTGTCTGCGCATGCGCAGAATGTTGAACACGACCGAGACACTAGTCCAGGCGAATGCCCCCTCACATAGGCTTCACATTGATACCTCATGGAATTCCATCGGCCCATTAGGGGCTCCCCTAGATCCCAAAACGTCTATTTCCTTAACCTTAGTCTACTGCGCATGCGCAGAATGACGTCAGTTCTACGTCACACCCATCCCCTCAGATGCTCCTTTAGGAATGCTTCACAATGATACCGCACACGACTTCATCGGACCACGAGTGGCCCACCTCGACCCCAAAACGTCTATTTCCATACCCTTTTCCCACAATTCCCTGTCTGCGCATGGGCAGAATGTTGACAACGGCCGAGGCACTAGTGCAGGTGGATGCCCTCTCACATGGACTTCACATTGATGCCTCATACGACTCCATCGGCCTATTAGGGGCTCCCCTAGATCCCAAAACGTCTATTCCCATACACTTGGTCTACTGCGCATGCGCAGAATGACGTCAGTTTTACGTAATCGGATGCCTCCTCACATAGGCTTCACATTGATACCTCACTCGACTCCATCGGACCATTAGAGACCCACCTCGGTCCCAAAACGTCTATTTCCATGCCCTTTGTCTACCGCGCATGCGCAGAATGACAACATTTCAACAGATGCCCATCAGATGCCCCTTTACGAATGCTTCACATTAATACCTCATACGACCCAATCGGACCATGCAGCGTACTTGATGTCTGGGGACAACTTTTTCTCCGCGGAGGCTTTCTCCCGTGACCGCATCACCGCCAGACATGACCGCATCACCGCGGAGGAATACAAGGTCAAAGGTTGCCAGACCTATAGTGGTCAAAACTTGGCACCCAGCCAATACTGATGCAATCTATAACCTTGAGCTGGTGGCGCCCCCTGTCGGATGCTTCACGGGGAATCAAGAGTTACCTCCCTGGAAAATACGACTTTTTTTTACGCTTATACTACTACTTACATTGTTTAAGAAGAATGTACGGTTTACACAGTGTCTACGTAACAAGGTTGACTTGGTTGAGACGGTTCATTTAATTTTTGTAAGCACATATTTAGCTTAAAACAATCCACTACGTCATGTATACAGCGAAATAGTCACCAGCCAGTACTGTGCGGTTCACAACTGAACAGTACTGGCAGGGAAGGTCCTGCTACCAGCAGGTTTACTGCGCCGTAACCCCACAGGTATCATCTGCTGGTTATCATCCGGTGAGCGACTGGACAGTACTATTCAGTTGGCAACTGTTCGCTTACCAGATAATTAGTGTATAGTAATTGTTCGGTAACTGTCAGGTAACGAGCAGGTGAATAAACTGTTAGTAACCAGACGGTAACTGTGCAGTAACGTCTGGTAACTGAACAGTACCTGCCAGTAAGCAACCACTTACTGGTTCATGTTTAAATGCACAGTACTGTAAGGAGACCTTTCCTGCCAGTTCGGTTCAGTTGTGGACTGTATATACGGTACTGGCTGGTGACGGTAATCAGTTGGAAATGGAGAGATTGGATTAAGTGTAGAATTTTAAAATTTTGGTGTAAACTTGTGAACAGTAAGGGAACAAAACTAAGCCATAAAATGTACAAACTGACTTATAATTCGCATGAGAAGTGTATATATTTCTCCTCTGGATCATTAATGTACGTAACATTTTAGATAGTTGCAATATGTCGAATATATGGCACGACTATCATAATTTAATCACGGGGAAATGATAGTCGTTCTGTAGATTTCTGTTTGTTCTACACAATGCAAAAAAGAAAATTTATGCGGAGTTAACTGCTGATTATTGACAAGCTCCAAAGTAGACGACTAATTAAAATAGACCGACTATAGTTGGTTAGTAAATGCTGTCAAATTGAGACTACAAGTCCAGTATACGCAGGAATGGAGAGCAATGGTCGTTGGAAGTCCTAAATATTATTTGTACAATATATTTAAAGTCGAATTTTGTCGCGAGAATTATTTCAGCCTTTCTGTCATAGCGCGATTATATAACTTTATGTAAATTCTTTACGGTTAACCGTAGATTTCGCACTGACACAGGCAGATATGAAAGTATTGCCCGAGAGAATCGACTGTGCAAGCTATGTAATAGCGGTGCTGTGGGAGATGAGTTTCATTTCTTAATAGAATGCCCAGCGTTACATAAAGCTAAGGAAGAACTCATACCATCTCACTTCACTAGAGCTAAAGACAAGCCATTTTGCTGCATTGCTTAACGAAAACAGGAAAACAGTTGTAAACCTGGTACTTTTTATCAGACGTGGTTTAAAATTTACGTAAAGTTGGGGATACCTGTTAACCCCCGCCATGTAACATGTTGTAATTAAACCGGTTTGTGCTCCATGCTTTCCTGTAAAGTTTGAGAAAATAAGTGATGATGATGATGAAGATGATGATGATGATACTAATAAGGAGGATCATTTGTAGGGCGGTTTGGGGGAGACGGGTTGTACGGCGTGTTCGCACAAGTACAGCCATCCGTCAAACCTGGAATGGTTGTTTTTTTAGCCCACCATCACCAGATGGTGGGCTGTTCAAATCACTTTTCGTCCGTGGTCCGTCGTCCGTCGTCAGTCCGTCCGTAAACAATTCTTGTTACTGCGATTTCTCAGGAACTACTCCATGGATCTTTTTCAAATTTGGTACATAGGTTCCCCATGGGGTCTAGTTGTGCAAGAAGCCTTTTCCGGTCCGATTCGAAAATCCAATATGGCCACCAGGCAGCCATCTTGGATTTCCCCATGAAACTTTGTTACCGCGATTTCTCAGGAACTACTGCGTGGATCTTTTTCAAATTTGGTACACAGGTTCCCCTTGGGGTCTAGTTGTGCAAGAAGCCTTTTCCGGTCCGATTCGGAAATCCAATATGGCCACCAGGCAGCCATCTTGGATTTTCCCATGAAACCTTGTTACCGCGATTTCTCAGGAACTACTGCATGGATCTTTTTCAAATTTGGTACACAGGTTCCCCTTGGGGTCTAGTTGTGCAAGAAACGTTTTTTGGTCCGATTCGAAAATCCAATATGGCCACCAGGCAGCCATCTTGGATTTCCCCATGAAACCTTGTTATCGCGATTTCTCAGGAACTACTGCATGGATCTTTCTCAAATTTGGTACACAGGTTCCCCTTGGGGTCTAGTTGTGCAAGATACCTTTTGTGGTCCGATTCGAAAATCCAATATGGCCACCAGGCATCCATCTTGGATTTCCCCATGAAACCTTGTTATCGCGTTTTCTCAGGAACTACTTCATGGATCTTTCTCAAATTTGGTACACAGGTCCCACATGGGGTCTAGTTGAGCAAGATACCTTTTCTGGTCTGATTCGAAAATCCAATATGGCCACCAGGCAGCCATCTTGGATTTCCCAATGAAACCTTGTTATCGCGATTTCTCAGGAACTACTGCATGGATCTTTCTCAAATTTGGTACACAGGTTCCCCTTGGGGTCTAGTTATGGAAGATACCTTTTTTGGTACGATTCGAAAATCCAATATGGCCAACAGGCAGCCATCTTGGATTTCCCCATGGAACCTTGTTACCGCGATTTCTCAGGAACTACTGCATGGATCTTTTTCATATTTGGTACACAGGTTCCCCTTGGGGTCTAGTTGAGCAAGAAACGTTTTTTGGTCCGATTCGAAAATCCAATATGGCCACAAGCCAGCCATCTTGGATTTTCCCATGAAACCTTGTTGATGGGGCCTAGTTGTGCAAGATACCTTTTTTGGTCTGATTCGAAAATCCAAGTAATACGCTTCAAATTCATACGGTATTCCCGAGTTGTGATGTTGCATCACAAGAGTCGGCGGATCAAACAGTGGGCCATATTCTATATATTGAATATAGAGAATATCCATATCTTCACCTTCCATATCAAGGAGTTCAAATAATTCGGAATTAAAATGTTTTTCTTCAAATCTTAAATCAGTTTTCTTTAGTCCATGCAGTTGCAAGTGAACTGCCCCACCCTTTCGTCTGCCGGCGGGTCAGCTACATGAAGGGACGTCACTCTTGTGACACAATGTCACAACTCGACAACTGTAGACTACTGCATGTTTCAATCCAAGGGAGATAATCAGGATTCAGACACTTTCAAATTCGAAGTTTCAACATTACTGTGCGGACCGGAACCCTTCAGTATTAAGTATTGTATCATCTTACTATTTTCGAGCATGGTATCTTAAAAGAGATATCTCAAACTAGTCCAGTAAACAGAACAGAATTAGCATTTTTGGTCTGATTCGAAAATCCAATATGGCCACCAGGCAGCCATCTTGGATTTCCCCATGAAACCTTGTTACCGCGATTTTTCAGGAACTACTGCGTGGATCTTTTTCAAATTTGGTACACAGGTTCCCCTTGGGGTCTAGTTGTGCAAGAAGCCTTTTGTGGTCCGATTCGAAAATCCAATATGGCCACCAGGCAGCCATCTTGGATTTCCCCATGGAACCTTGTTACCGCGATTTCTCAGGAACTACTGCATGGATCTTTTTCATATTTGGTACACAGGTTCCCCTTGGGGTCTAGTTGAGCAAGAAACGTTTTTTGGTCCGATTCGAAAATCCAATATGGCCACAAGCCAGCCATCTTGGATTTTCCCATGAAACCTTGTT
>JAVTVY010030109.1:0-118851 GCA_036873755.1 Hanleya hanleyi | reverse complement strand
ACCTCCACATCTTGGCGGCCATCTTGTACCCACCTCCCACATCTTGGCGGCCATCTTGTACCCACCTCACATCCTCTTGGCGGCCATCTTGTACCCACCTCCCACATCTTGGCGGCCATCTTGGCACCACCCTCCCACATCTTGGCGGCCATCTTGTACCCACCTCCCACATCTTGGCGGCCATCTTGTACCCACCTCCACATCTTGGCGGCCATCTTGTACCCACCTCCACATCTTGGCGGCCATCTTGTACCCACCTCCCACATCTTGGCGGCCATCTTCTACCCACCTCCCACATCTTGGCGGCCATCTTGTACCCACCTCCCACATCTTGGCGGCCATCTTGTACCCACCTCCCACATCTTGGCGGCCATCTTGTACCCACCCCCCACATCTTGGCGGCCATCTTGTACCCACCTCCCACATCTTGGCGGCCATCTTGTACCCACCTCCCACATCTTGGCGGCCATCTTGTACCCACCTCCCACATCTTGGAGGCCATCTTGTACCCACCTCCCACATCTTGGCGGCCATCTTGTACCCACCTCCCACATCTTGGCGGCCATCTTGTACCCACCTCCCACATCATGACACTCGCGGCCATCTTGTACCCACCTCCCACACATCACACATGCGCACACCCCCAATAACCCCCCAATGCCCATACACTTATGACGTCACACCAGGTTCTGCGCATGCGCAGTGGGGGGCCAGCGGTACAATTCACGCTTTGTATACTACTCCTGCCGTTGTTCACGCTTGCTGTGTTTTGCTATGATTTAACTACATATGGTTACAGACACATAGTCATCTGTACAAGCAGCCTACGTAGAAAAGCTCTATGTGTATCTGGGCTGCGTCAGGTTATTTATTGTATAAATAATAAAATAAATTAATACTAACTGCAAATGTTCATTTTCTTCTTCGTCATGGTCGATCGAATTTGGCACATCCATGGCGAAGCGGAACACGACGAGGAGAAAACAGTCGAAGGGAAATAACTCCATTTGTAGAATACTTATAGATGACCTAGTCTTACCCATCTTCATTTTATCCAGTCAATTTCTACGTTCCCACTTCGAACCTGCCTTGATTTATCTGACCCCTTCAGTGTTCAAAATCCGAGGTGTAAATTTCACCCGCTAACGACAGGAGAACCAATTAGAACGTACACATCGATTGCGAGTGAAGTCACGTAGAGTGACATCATCCTCTATTAGCGGCGTCCTTCCTCCTAATATGGTGCCCACTAATTAGGTCAGCAGATCAATAACGCTCTTGTGCGACCCATTTCGAATTTCAAATGTTTTCGAGATCAGCGACGTCTCGTGTCTATTTATAAGTTATTTGAACATTGAAGGGGTCCAGATATATCAAGGGAAGTTCGAAATGGGAACGTAGAAATTGGCTGGATAAAATGAAGATGAGTCTTACCCTGATGCATGGATCATGTCATTATCACCCAAATACAGGGCATTTGGTCCAATATATTGTCTCATCTGTCCACTTCATATCACAAGATTCTCAGTCAAACAAATTTTAATTAACGATAGATTTTTGCGAGCGGTTATCGAGCAGTTAATAGTTTGCAAGATCCTTTCGGCCGTGTAAGAGGATACAGGTAACTGTACCAGTTTTTCGATACCTCTAATCTTTTTTATACTTTCGATGGATTGATAACGTCTCTGACGTTTGCTATTTCTCGTCTCTATATGGCTGACGTTCAATGCAGTTATATCTACCTGGAATGCTATGTGCGTGTAATATAGTTCATATGGAGTGTTTTTGGTCTGTAGATCTAGCTACTTGTCATGCTTGTGGCTGTGTAGCAAAGTACACAGTCATTGATTATTATATTGATTATTAAAGTTCCATCTTACTGTATTACATATCATTCTAATCTGATCTGTTGTACTCGTATCTGCATCTTAGCTTGCTAAAGGCATTTCACGTTTCACTTAACACTACCCTTAGATTTTTGCTGTGATTCGGCATGTATTTCACACGGCGCCATCTATCTAGAGGGAGATAATCCAGTTCGAAAGTTGTTCCCAAAGCATGAGGTCAAATGTCGGCCCCATTTTAAACGAGCCAATGAAATTATCTGTATTCAAATATTTCTGAGACATGCAGACGTGTCAGTTTCACGAGGCGCAAGACTGGGGGAGTCTACGCGAGACCAACACGAAGTTGTGCGAATTAGCTATTTTATTTCTCACTCTAGTAGAGCATGCTTCTTTGTTTATCTTAAGAAAAATCATATTACAAACGGCCTAACATATTTGAAAAGAAAATAAAATCGGCGGCAGACCACAGGAAAATGAAATGCTTTTTATTTTGTGATGGGGGCACTTCGAGGGACACCATGGGATCATTTCAATCGATCGCTTTCTGGAGGTGTGTCTTCGTTTTATGAATGTGATTGCACCGATGTCGGATGTAACGGGACCAGTCGGATGTGACCATTTGGGAAACGCCCTGTTACACTCACACTGTTATAAATCACACCGTAAATTCACAGTTAAATGTACTGGCAGAAAAGGTGCCAGTACATTCAACTGTAAAATTACGTTGCACCGTATTTTACAATTACCGTTTTTTAACAGGCTTTGAACTGTAAAATGTTGCACCGTATTTTATAATTACCGTTTATTGACAGGCATTCAACTGTAAAATTTGGGTAGCCCTGTAATTTACAATTACCGTTGTTTTAACATTCTTTAAACAATACAATTACGTGGCACCATTGTCTACAATTATCGGTTCCGCGGCAACGTAGGTCCCTGGAAGGCCGAAATGGCCATTGTTCTTCGTGTTTACAAATGCGATCACCACATGCTTCATAAATAATCACGAACGAATCTGTGCAATTATTACACGAATAGTAGGATACAACTCCAAGTCAGTTAAAACCCATCTTCGCATATGCAAGTCGAACACTAAATGACGGAACGTTAGTGTAGTATTTAGCTTGGAATGTGAAGATGGATAAAACCAAAACCAAACCGTACTATAGACCGAAAATTAAGTTAGCCGCTGCGTCCGTCTCAGCGCGTGTTCTGATAATGCTTTGAATGCTGTTTCGTACAACGCAGGTGTCGGATGTTTCCTGCAACTGAGCGTTTCGTGTGCAAAGATATCAACCTCCTTTCAGAGAAACCAAGAATTTTATGTTACGTGTGTGCGCAGTTTACCCATTCCAGTTGATGTCAACTGAAATATCACAGTTCAATTTACAGATTAATGTGTTTACGATTGAATGTACTGTAAACTCCAACATACATTTACTGTGAAATAACGGTAATTTATAACAGTGCAGATAGCACCCGTTACCGCATGGCTACGAGCAGAAGTTTCTACGTATGATCGTGCCATGCGTTCGGATGATGTCTTATCTGCTGTTTTCTCCAAACTGTTTTGATTCTGAGACAGTCGGCATATGATTATGATTGTATTGTATTAGATTCTCATACCATTATATGCTTGGTTCTGAGAATAAACTTCAATTCAATTCAATTCAATTCAGAACGATATTATCACCCTTCATGTTGCATATTGACTGGTCATTCGTTTTTTGATTCGAGCCCCGTTTCTATATATATTTTGTGGTCGCGCTTGTCACATTGTTCATGGACAGTAGTCTCTCTACCATGTCATATTTGACCGACAATTGGCAACTGGGTATGTCATATTCTTAAAATATAGTTTGCGCGCTGCCAGTCTCGCGCCGCCATAAAGAATTCAGACCACAACCGCTGCACCACTAAACTATTCCTCTGGATATCCAAGGATGAATGAGGGTAATGTCTCAGTAACTGACGATGCTGAATATTTAATTCGAATCTGACGCCTAGAATTGGCGCATTTTAACCTTACCTGGCCTGGGGGGGGGCACTTTCCGCCACCCCTGCTATCTACGGAAAAGTGGGTAAAACTTATTTTATATCATAACAGATTATTATTTACTAATTTATCATGCAGTTTTTGCGAAGAAAAAATAAAAATAAAAAAAATCGACGATTTTGACCGAAAATCGTCCAAAAAATGCTCTTTTTGAAAATGACGTCACAGTGATGTCATCATGGCGGCCATCTTGGATTTTTTTTTACATTTTCTGGTAGATCTTGATCCAAAGATATAGTGTGGTAAGTTTCAGCCCTCTAGCCTTAGCGATAGCGAAAATATATAGGGGTGGGGGCACTTTCCGCCCCCCCCCCAGGCTGCGATACACCCCAAATCGCCAAGGCCAGATAGGGTTAATGTTCACTTCAATCCTTTTCTGAAAATATTAAAGACATTCATTTAGAATTAGCGCATATCACAAATCAAATTTCTAATAAATTTGAACTGTAGGTTGAAATTAATCGAATCGACTAACATTACACGAGAACTAAATCCTGCAGTAAACTTGTGTGAAGATTAATGATTGTCAGCGAGGGGATGGATGTCACTTGTTTACTGGGTTAGTTATAATAATAATCGGAGCGGTGACCCATTGCCCTTATGTTCATGCATCCCCCCCCCCCCCCCTCAAATGTATTCTCCACATTCCAGTGTATGGATACAAGAGAAACAAGGAGAAGTACAATTATACCAGTACATGTATTTGCATTCCGATCAGGCCGAAATTAGATAATTACGATCAATTAACTTTAACCGCCAGATTATCTATTCTCCAAATTAGCTGAATATTTGGATAAGAGCATAATTAACTAGAAATAACGATAATATTTATTGGAGTAACAGATAAATTCGAGAGAATTAATGTAATTATCTCCTCGTTTTATATAAAAAAAAAGAGAGCTTCATTCACCAGAGCGGTTATCCTGTCATACTTTGATCAGTCCAAAAGAGGAAAGATATTTACGATGAAGATGTTCCAGTTAATCATCTTCCTCACTTCTATCGTTTGCGTTATCTACGTAAGTAATACATTCTTTATTCAGCATATACTTTTGTATCTTTTTATCTGGTCAGTTCACTATAATACTTCGCTATAGTTTGCCGCCAAACTAATAAATGACTATTTGTCTCAAGTAGCTAGAGATTTTAAGATGCTCGATATTCTCAAATTTAGCTACGGCGAAAAAGGACTTTTACGGGATAAAAGACTCACAAGATAAATGGTGCGCAAACTTTCTCTAAGAAAAAGACCCGTAAAGATAATCAATCATTGTTTTAAGAGCTCCTCCTAACCTGGAACATTTATTTCCACACATCAGATGAACATCACAGACACATTGAAGAATGACGGCTCTTATTTTTATTAAGTGACATCGCTTTTATTCAAAGATCGGTCTTCCAAAATTTCATTGCTCAGATCTTTATATTAAACGAATAGCCTTCACTCTGGACTCGTATAGTTGTATCCAGACAGACTATTGTTCACCTTTGGTTCGTGACACTCACACGCAAGGAATATGAACAAATATTGTCGATAAAATGTTTTGTCTATACACCGATTACTGTTTTTCAATATGTACACTGTTAAAAATATATGGTCGCTCAGACCATGCAAATTGTGGTAGAAGGGTATCCGACCAAGAAAAGGTTGTTCCGGAACAATTGGTCGCTTGTTTTGAACATATAAAGTATGGTACAGTCTGTAGGTACAGTCAGGGGATCGACATATCTGGTCGAACTCCGACAAATCAATATATTGTCGATGCGACCAGGAAAATTGGTTCTGCTTGAGACGAGCGTGTCTATCATTGATGCCATGTCGGATCCAGGCCACATAAATGAAGCCAGCGTCAGAAGCTATGCGCAGAAACCGTATGTTCCGAGGCAGCGGCAAATGAGTGAATTATTGCAAACTGGTGGCTCTAAAACCTCTACAAGTGTGACCACTTTTATATGTAACAGTAGCTCGGCATCAAATGTTTGTAAATTCACAGCTGTTCCACAGTCATCACATCTTGGCGGTTTTTCCAAAATGCCAGTGTTTCTAATAGCACCGTGAACATAACAAATTTTCCTAGTTAAATATATACTGAACATTTATCATGTTTGAGAAAAAGCTGTAAATTAATATTTATTAAAGATTTCTGTCTCAAGTTTAACTGTTGGTTTCATCGTGAAACTGATTAGGAATGCCACACAAATAGGCTTGTTTGCATTATGTTTCACACAGCCTCAGGTGGCAGAGAGACTGTTCCCACTTCTGAGAGACCGCATAAACTCGTCTATTGATATTGGCACGCTGCCAACTGAGGCGGAATGCACATTTCAACAAAGCGAAGAAAGACGGTGAACGTTTATCATATTTTTCCAATCTTTCATTGTAATCTTTGTTGATAATTAATTTGAGTAGTGCAATAGACATGATAGAATAGAAATAATGTTTTCATAGGCGTGCTAAATCGTTATTTACGCACGGTTAGTGTGGGAAAGTTGATAAATTTTAGGGCGCGAGCTTCGCCCTAGCCCTAAAATATAAACTTTCCCACACTAACCGTGCGTAAAATGGCTATATGGTTTTCATAACATTAAAGTGTAAATGTGGTACTTTTGCAATTTTACGTCATATTAAAGATAATCTTCCAAATTATAGGATTTATACCCTGTTTCTTGTTTTACTACATCAATTTTAACAATTTCAATGGTATTAATGTTAATTTAGGGCACAGCGCCACAAGCATGTCGGAACTAGTGACGTTATTATGAAACTATTAACCACGTCACAGTGCAACAATGTTGCAAATTTGTTAAATTCTCTGCATTGCCGCGACGTCCCGCAAACTGTGCAGGACGCTCGAACTTTGACGTCGTCAACGTCATATCTGACGTCAAAAGAGGCAGTGAAGATTTCTCTCCCACTGCAGAAAGCTGCCTTTGAATCCTCTAACACAGACTACGAGTGAAATGTTGGGGGAAAAGCTATATTTCGTTTTGTTATTCACATCGTCATCTTGAATATGACGTACACTTACACAAGTACCCCAGTTACACTTTAAGCCATATTTTATGTTGCAGGCCCAGGAGTGTGTGATATCTGAGCACTGCAAGAACCATGATGGTAGGGCCATGTGTTATAATCGAGAATGTCACAGAGATGTGCCGTGTAACAAAGACAACGACTGTTTCTTCTGGGGTCAGTGGACTTACACTATTTGACAAAACGGGGCTTTCATACTCTCGAAATACGCATGTTTTGGGTTGAACCTCTTCTGAGTGAGGAATTTAATTTAGTCCATACACAGAGGTTTGGGTAGGGACAGAAAATCAATCAGAGATATAAAAAATATATGACCCAGTGATACAGGTTTCAAATCTGTGGCAAAACTGTACTGCATTTTCTTTCGTTATAAACTTAATTTCGTATAACTTAATTAAGAACAACAGGGAAGTTTTGTCATCACTACCTTGGCAATATGGTCACGTGACACAGCTATTTGCCACTTCATTTATGGAGAGTTCCACTGTTTTCACCATCTCAAATCTTGAGTATGGCGCTGGTTTTCCCTGATAATCATAGTACAGTGGATACAATTTTAGACGTACATGTAAACCATATTGTGGAAGCGTTTAATCCGTCATTCAATATTCAGCCGTCGTCTACTAAATAATTTCTAACATTGTAACATCTTATATCATCGTATAAAAGTGACGCGAAAAGACGCGATGAATTGACAAGAAGTCATAGGACATCACAAGCCAATATTCTGACTGCATATCCAAAAAACATCACAAGAACCAAATATCACTAATGTAATTATTGATAGGAAGATATTTTTTGTCATTTTGAAAGTGAAAGTTTTTTTCAGGATTACACTATCTTAGTATAGCACAAATTCCAGTGCTTACAATTGGGCGAGTCCTATGCGGGATTAGAATCAGCGATCACCAGAGTGAGGCACCCAGCCGCCAGCACTATATTTCGACGATCGAAACCACTCGGCCATCGGGCCTCCCACAAAAATAGGACGTAGCAGACCGGCAGTCTTGAACAAAAAACATACAATAACCCCCTGATGGCATAATGACACAATACATAGGAAGATATTTTCTTTGTCGTTTAGAAATTGATCGTATAACAGTATTTTCGTTAGTGTGAGATTACACTATCTTAGTATAGCTCAGATCCTAGTGCTGACAATATATCGACTCCTTGTGTGGGATTCGAATCAGCGGACACCAGAGTCAGCACTATAATCTGTGTTATACGAAGAGAGTGCAATCCCCCGTCAAATACTGTTATACGACCACTTTCTAAATGACAAAAAAATAACTTCTGTATTCAGCTATGGCAGTTGTGTCAATACGGTTATCAGAGGGGTGTGTTCGGTATGTCATATCATTCAAGTTGCCACATGAACAGGTACAATAAAAGCGTACCTGAGATACAACACATATCTCGAATCGTCAGATTCTTGGTATGTGCTTTATAATAGGTTTACCAGAAGACTATTCTGTGAAATCATATGACGCAGTCAGTATGTCGGCACCTCTTCCCACTTCCCTTATATGTGTTGTAATTTTTACCTGTATATGGTGAGACTCTGCTGGTGGACGTTTCGTCCCCGAGGCCCGCCTCCTGTACAGTCTTTTTGGTATTTGATATATGTTGGCATTTGTGGGAAGTTGATGCTGGGTCGACATCGCGCCTTACAGACTAGTCTATTGTCTTAATTGCCGTCATTTACATCTGACGACGATACAGCTCACCAATATGTACGAGTTGTCACAGCGAAACAGCTCACCAATTAACAATATACGAGTTGTCAGAGCATTTCCATCATAGCTCTCTAGATTTGTATCTAATACCGCTTATGCCGGTGCTAGGGGCCGTGTGGTCATATCATTCAAGTTACCACATGAACAGGTACGATAAAAGCGTATCTGAGATACAACACATATCTCGAATCGTTAGATTCTTGGTATGTGCTTTATAATAGGTTTACCAGAAGATTATTCTGTGAAATCATATGACGCAGTCAGTATGTCGGCACCTCTTCCCACTTCCCTTATATGTGTTGTAATTAACACTGCCGGTTTGCAATTTCCTTGCGAAAACTACAATCTTCAGTTACATACTCATCATAGTTATAATTCGTTGGGTCTCATTAAATCGCGAAAAAAATAGTCCACCAAGCAGAGCATTTGTTTAAAATGCCAGGGTAAAATAGCAACCATCCAGTTTTTTTTCTGTAAACATATACGAATCTATCAGAAACACCATTATCAACGTTTCATTGTACTTCTTCTGATCTATCTGATGTTTATGAGGATAACTGGACCTAAAATTCGGCGATATGCCACAGACACATGTGTATATGTATTTACAACACGCGGTGTAGGAGTGTAAGATGAGATGTCGCTCATGAGCCCCGGCTTTAAATGCGCTAAATAATATTCTCGCCTGTACATATACTTGTTATTAACCGGTCGCTACACAAATTTCACAGAAGAATCTGGAAACAACCTCGCGCGTATCATACGATCCATCATTATACAATTACAGTCTTTTGATGAGGTCAATATGTGTTTTTTTGGACCTGAGAACACAATATTCATCGAGGCCGAAGGTCACAGAGTCATATAACAACATGATTTATCGACAGGTAAAGGCATACCAGTGAGCGCCCTTGTGCGTCACCTAGTCGATGGCCCACGCATTGGGTCTCAATATTGTGTGTTATTTAGCTGAGTTAGAGCGGTACTCTCACTGGATATACGTGCTGATAAAGGCACCGTGGTATCACGATCAGAAATAGAACTATTCGAAGAGATAGTTGCAGTGAGCATTTTGAAGTTGTTCCTCCAGCACGTCCCTTATAAAAAGTACGATTAACCCTATCTGGCCTGGGCTTTTTGGGACCTGTCCAGGCCAGAGGGGGGGGGGCCGAAATGGCCCCCACTAATTATTTTTCTTACCCCTTGACCTAGGGGGCTGAAACTTATCACACTATACCCTTGGGTGAAGCTCTACCAGAAAATGTAAAAAAAATCCAAGATGGCCGCTTTGATGACGTCACAGTGACGTCATTTTCAAAAACGGCATTTTTTGGTCGATTTTTCGGTCAGATTTTCCGAAATTTTTATTTTTGCAATTTCTCCGCAAAAACTGCATGATAAATTAGTAAATATTAATGTAATGTGAAATAAAATAGTTTTTTCCCACTTTTCATTGCGGAAAAGCAGAAATTTTGAAGAAATATGACAAAAACATCACTTTTCTGGGACCCCACGTGGCCACCATCTTGGATTTATCCATGATCCTCTACTCGGGGGGTTATGCAAATAGGCTCAAAATGACCCCAATACGATAAACTATAAAGTCACGGAGTGTCAGCTCTCCATTTTTTGTCGTTCCGGAGATAGCGCAGAAAGTTTGGTAGGGGGGCCATAATGGCCCCCCCCCCCAGGCCTGGTAGGGTTAAAGGCAATATGGTGGGAGAAGTTTCCGGTGTACTGGCAAGAAATCAATGATCCCACATGCATATAATATGCTGACAACGTTACAAAACAATCCCCAGGAACCCAAACCGATCCCGGTGATTTCTATTCCAGTCACGCTTTCATTGTAGATGTTCATGTGAACATCTTGAATCGCATGACAACATTGCTCTGGTACTGGCTTGAGCGGTATTACAAACAAATATTGAAGAACGATGATGTAATAACCCTATGAAGACATCTGCTGCAAAAGGATGAATAATGTGACCGCTAGATAGAGGAAACGGCCCGAACAAGGGGTTTTAATATAATAAAGTTCTTATGCGGAACACTTGCCTGTGAGGCCCGATGCCGACCGAGCGATTCATTCTCCATCATGTTTAACAGTCACAAAACTACAAACTGGCCAAAACACCTTGGGTGTACAATGGATTGTACTATGTGTTTTGGGCAGTAGCATGATACTTTATACAAATGGTAACTTGCTTGTAGCCAAAACACCATGGAGCCATGGTAAGCTATGTTGCTTGGCCATTAATATGATATATTTTTTGTATACGGTTTGCCAGCTGAAGAGAGAAAATGGTGGACAAGAATTGTCGCTTGAATTCCAATTACTATTGTGCTTATCCGTTAAATTTGATCAGTCTTTTAGTCTGATCTGGCATGTGAAATATATTTTTCATCTCCGAGACCTGGAAGCTGAAATTACCATCTTTTTGTTTGCTTCGAACTTCATCAATTTTATTCGCAAAATTGAATTAATAATAATCAAATTTACGTGAAAGAAAAATAGTTTCTGCCTACTTTTGACCGACATTTTGAATTTACCCACGACCCTATGTTCGGGGGTATGCATATACATGTAGGCTAAACGGACCCCAATGTGACAAGCTACAAAGTTTCAGCTCTCATTTTTATGCTGAGCACGGGAATCCCCCAGGGCAGATGAATCTAATTAGCTTATTTTCTTTCCCATTCCATAGCCGCTGCCGATGTAGCTGCCGGACACCCTCATCCCAAGTGTTATGATGCACCGGAGATCAGACGAGCTCCCGGTTACGGTACCTGTATCCTGGCGGAATTTGCAAGTTAGTGAACCTGACGATATCGTTTCTTCTGCAAATGAACTAAGAATTACATTCCCTGTCCTTGATGTGTTATAAATTGTCACACCTGTGTGTGTTATATATCAAAGAACTATCTTCATAAAGCTTTACAATAGTTAGTGGTATATTCGCAGAGCTTACATTTTGCGAAAACACTTGTACATTTTGCGAAAGCTGAACGGCTCGCACTTGAATACAAAGATAACCACCATGGAATTTGTAACCTGTCAACTTCTACACCTGTTATATCCAGTTACCAAAATGGCTGAAGCGATCTACATGTTAAATGGTATTGGCAAAGGATATGTGGAAACGATATGAATTATCTAAAAAGTTGTTTATCTTTCTTGCTCTTTTCAGAAGGCTTATATGGCCGCATCCCCGGTGATGACGTTGCCGCCCTGAACGAAGTTTAGACAAAACCTGAATGTCCTTCGATAGATGGTGAATAGTACCGAGGTTAATATTGAAAAAATCTTCGTTTCAAAACTCAACCCGTTTCAATATGTTACCGATACAATAAAAATAAATTTGAAAAAATATTTAGTTGGATAGTTTTTAACTATTTTTCCCGTCGCCCGGTAGGGATACCGAGGGTATAGTTTGTATCTGTCTGCTCATTTTTCTGTATGTATTTGTGTTTACTCTCTGGACGGTGCGGTACCACCTTTGGCATCCCCGAAGTCATTCATCGGTTTATTTATTTTTTTCTCGATACAGAACATACATGTACACTTTGGTATAATCGTAACAACGGTAACTGCAATAGCAACTATTTTCCTTCGAATTGATCAAACCTGCACGAACAGTTTATTAAATCAGAATGGCCCAGAATGTGTTAATGTGCGAATGGGTTAATGTTCGAATATCCACTAACAAAAGAAAACATAGAGACCTTTTGCCTCTTTTTAAAATGGAAGTTGCAGTCCGTTGAAACTATAATGGAAATATTGCAAACCGTTTTGTATTATCTTTCTATGAAGTTCGCTTCATAGAAGCGGTCTCCCACGACATACAACTGCGAGCATTTATACATTTGTCAGAAAAATCTCTTACGTCGAAATACAAGCGTCTAGTCCGTCATGCAATATTCAGCCGCAGTTCATTGGAGAAATTTCTCGCTCATAATTTCAAGAACTAATTTGTACAACAGCAGAGCTTACTCGCTTATATATCATCGTTTGGCTGGCTCGCCCATTCGATCCCCCCTCCGCCATTTTGAATTTACCCAAGATCCTCTGCTGGGGGGGGGACATGGAAATAGGCTCAAAATGATCCCATAATAATCTAAAAAGTCACGGAGTTTCAGCTCTCAAACTTTTGTCATTCCGAAGATAGGAGCAAAAAACCAACAGGAAGGGGGAGGGGACGGAAAGTGCACCCCCCCCCCCCAGGCCAGGTAGGGTTAATATTTTTTCACTCTTCTTCTGGAATCACACCAAGCACCAAAATAATTGATAAAATATCACAGAAAAAAAAGTTGCAGTAATAATATAAGCAAATTGTACTTGGCGGTACTGTTCTAAATTTTTAAATGCATTTATATTGTATTATAACAATAGACTTACGGAAAGTATTGAACAGGCATGTTGATTTCATGTAGGTATGTTTAGGTTGCTTAAGTTAGAAATACACAAATATACAGTGCGAATTTCTCAAATAAAACACATCAAGTACATGTACCATACATGTACATATGATGATTGCATAAACAAAATTGGATGCTCATGTAAAGTTACAATATATTTGATATATTTGACAATATAGTATTTCCTGTGGTCACATCAAAACTGCATGGTGACTTTATGGCATTGTTCTAAATGTATGTTACATTATATGTTGATAATAGGACACTACCCATGTGGTCAAAGGGAGATAAGTGACAGAATATTCCTGCAGAAACTTGTCAAACAGGGCTATACCATTCTAAGTTTGTCAATTTCTGTCATAAATATTGTAACCTGACAGCAGAATCCGATCATATCGTGGAAGACCTATGGCGCTACATATAAGTTTTGTAACTTAATACCGCTTAACCCATGGCTAGAGGCCGTTTGAATACAAAGTTTTACATCTTCAGATTAACAAGAATTTCCAACTGTCAATAAAACGATGCGTCCACGGTAGGGGATCAACAGAGTAAAATGGATTCTTCTTTAGCTACGAGAGACACAACCTGGAATTATTTCGTTCTGATGTCCTGCCGCAATACTTCACTGCGTCTACCATTTTGTACCTCCTCCCCGCTCTGCTAGATGTCCACATACCCATCGGCATTAGTCTTTTAATTGTGAGAACAACACTACATGATCAATATGCGCATTATTAGACATCTCGTATCTTCGAGATTACAGTAATCTGAATATATTGGCCGTGAGATCGACAAGGATATATCTCACAATTGAGCCTCCATTCTGAATCATTTATTCTCATATGTATATAAACTAATATGCTTTATATTAGCTGGAGATGGGGCTGATCTTAAGGCATGCCGTACTATCGCCCAACTTCTACTAGTACGATGTTACGATGAAGGAGTTTTCATTATACCGTCGTATCGTGCCATCGTATTATCGCATCGTGCGTTCGTGCATCTTTCTCGGTAGAATTACCCTGTCCACTATGAACTGAACTTCCCTACATTTAGTAGCAGTTTAGCTATATAAGTCAATCTTCCACAGGTAAGAGCGCATTAATACACAGATTCAAATTTCAAAATCATACATATAGATTTTCAGTGTGGGCGGGGAGGGGGGGGGGGGGCGGAGTATGATTGATTTACTGTACTCGACGCTTAGTGAGATGGAATGAATACCTTGGTTGACATAAACTACGCGGGCGTAGTTGTGTATAGTTCATTCGATATTTTCTGATATCATCATATTATCTGGTGATATTACCAAGTCGTTCGGTCGGATCATTCAATCAACGATCTGCAATATCATTAAATCATTCCATCATATAACCATTTAGTTGTGGGACATATTTTCCCGCATTGGAGATATTGTCCATTCTTAGTTGCAATAAAAAAGGACATGAGAAGGGACACTTATCACCAGAACATTCTCCACCATCACACCGGTTATAGGGGATTTTTTTTTTATCGAAATGCATCAATAGTCATTCTTCACCATCACACCGGTTATAGGGGAATTTTTTTTATCGAAATGCATCAACACTATTGCTTTCAATTTATATGAAAAAAAAATCGTGATAACCCTATGAAAAATTTTGTTTTTTGAAATTTAATCCCGAAATTTCAGATACTGTGATAAATATTACAACATGAAAAGATAAATTATATCCAAAGTAATCGAAGAAGGAACAATTATACCCACAGGAATCCCAACTGAGCCGTGGCACAAAAGTCTAATTTGGTCACGTTACTTCTGAATTAAGCTTTAAATAATAGGATTTACTGTTATTAAACAATACAATTTGATCAGTGGTCAATTAAATTATCCATCTTTTCCCTACCAAACGTCACCTTAGGATGCTTAGGATCCAACACACACACACACACTATATCTCTCACACAATAATGCACATGAATTGGTCTCACGTACAGTTCGGGATTCAGATTTTTTTTAGTTTTTAAACTAAGCAGTTATGATCATTATTACTAGCATTATTAGGTTTCGGGTTTCATCTCTTGGATATATGAATGATGAATCGAAAAAAATATAAAGAGCCGCCAAGAAACTGTTGATGTCCACGTATATTAAATAAATCGACATTCCCAGCAGAGCGAGGTCACAGACATATCGTGTTGCGTATATTTCAATATTGATATCGTGGTTTTAAAAGCGAAGTCAAATTATTGTTGTTTTCATTCAGCATGTGCTTCAATGGTGAAGATTGTTTCCCATGGTTACACAATTCAGCCATGTCCTTGAATCGATAGAACTGATAAGGAGTATTAATAATAATAATAAACTTTCTTTACCATCGGTAGCCAGTTTAGCCATAAGCCAATTTGTCACTGGGCCGAACACATTCATGCACAGATATATATATTTCACAATCATACATCTGGTTTTTCGGTGTGGGGGGAAAGCCGGAGTACCGACAGGGACAGGCAGGGGCACTTTCTCGGACCAGAAACCCAATTTCACATACGACCGAATCGACCCCATGCGGAATAACGAATCCATTGATGGATGGTCAGGTTCTAGGTGGGCGCTGCAGTTCTGCGCCTTGGAGAACCTCTCTTTCGAAGAAGAACATAATAACGTATTGACGTTATAATCGATCCCTATTCAGATGTGCCTTTGGGAGAATACTATATGTATATTTATTATACTTGTATCATACATGAGCACACGGCGCAAATGAAATTGATTAGCAATAAGCTTGACATCCCCAAGTTTGTAATTTCCTAAAGAGCATAAACAGAATATACCGGTCGCATTTATTTAATTTACCTGTTGACACTTAAAAGGAGCGCTTGCCGCTTTCTGAAAAACATATAGGCGCATATAAATAAAATTTTCATGAGATTTGACGGCGACGAGCGCTTATAATAAAATAACTAATGTAATTGCCATTCAAAATTTAATGCCTGTCTCTCATGCCCTGTAACTCTGTACATTGGTTTTGAGTATCATTAATCGTTGTCTATAAAATCTGGATTAAGTTCGCGTTTCGGAACTGTTAATGTAAAATAGGACCGTCGTTTCATAGTGCGCAGAAAAAATACTCTAGGGAATCTTTATTATTTCCTTAAGTGAAATGGTGAAATACTGAAAAGGCAGACACAGACGCAGTCTTTGTATACCTGAAACAACCCATTAACAAAGAACTAATTTATTCAACCATACATTTGTCGCTGAGCGGCTGTAAATTCTGATAATTCCCAGAGCAATATGTTGATGTTTTGAAGTTAAGAGTTAATGAGGGTAATGCGCTGTTGAACTCGCGAGCTACCTTCCTCGAATTCTTTGCCATGTAGACAAACTTCGACATGCGTTCGCCATTATACATGTTTAGTGTCCATGATATCAAAGCAAACGTAGAGAGTTAGCCTCTGACCTTTTGAATTGATCAGGAAGTAACGTTTTCATATGCGTGTTCAATGGTTACTTGGCTCACGGTTGGTGTGGAAAATTTTATATTTTAGGACAAGGTCGAAGCCCGCGCCCTTTAACCTTATCTGGCCTTGGCGATTTGGGGTGTACCGCAGCCTGGGAAGGGGGGGGGGGGGAGGGAGTGCCCCTCCCTATATATTTTCGCTATCGCTAAGGCTGGAGGGCTGAAACTTAGGAGCCGTTCCCATTTAACGTTCGTGTATCCATGGTTTAAACCATTTCGCTTGAACCATGCCATAAACGATGGTTTTCTGTAGAGTGTTCAGGGCTGTGACTGGCTGGAGAAAAAACGATCGAAAATAATTCCGTCCGAGTGACGTCACACTAAGACACGCCCACGCGCTGCTTGACTGACCGCAGCCCATACTTGTAGGCCGTTAAACCGTCGATAACAGACCTACCGGTATATACCAGGTACCATACCCGGTATAGTATTGAACTGACCACGGTGTGTGCGCATTCTGACGAGGATTAATAAATATAATCTATCATCGACTATTCAGTGTTGTAACCCAAACATTGGGACTGTTGATTCAACGATGAGAAGTAGTAGGCCTACACATAATCATTCTGTTCAGAATATTTCAACCTATACCACAAGTACTGAGAACACACAGAGAGATTCGTTCTGTTCCGATAACTTGTATATCGTTTGTCTTATTTTCTCAAATAGGCTGTCGGCATCAAAAACATAAGATATGTAATGTTATTATTCTTTCTTATGGAAGTACTTTGGTTACAGTTGGAAAATGCATGTTAGTCATTCGGTTTTCGTTTCTCTTGAATATAATGTATTGTTTGTTATTATTGAGAATGCAGATTAGAAAGAATGAAGTCTTATGATTAAACGAATCCGCCACAGTTCGACATGCGACATTTCGGCACAAAGTGATGAAGAGTACGACATTTCGACACACGACATTTAGGCACTTTTTTTAAAAATTATACTAAAAATTACAATTTTCTTATATGTTTTTAACATAGGTTAACATATAAACAGTCCATTGTAAGGGTTACCAAGTTGTAATTGTTTTGGCTGCGAATATCTGCGACATTTCTGCAACTTTTTGGACATAAGCAGTTGGTTTTAGAAATGTTGTGAATTTCTCATAGAGCAAACAGCATTATATAAATATTTTATCACTAGTGAAAACCTCACCAATCAATCGCCATCAATCTTAATATGTGAAAAAAGTTGCCGAAATGTCGCGGATAATCGTGAGCAACTATGATAACCTACAACTTGTTAACCCTTGAAACGGCCTGTTAATATATGTTGAACATATGTTAAAAAAAGAATGTGAAAACCTTTATTTTTAGCGCAATTTGGTCTGACAAAAAGGGGTGTCGAAATGTTGTACCCTTCACTTTGTGGAAAAATGTCGCGTGCCGAAATGTCACTTGACAATATATCGCGTGCCGAAATGTCCTGACACCGATTAATCACGGATGCAGTAACGGTCTTACTATCTGACTACTGAAATTAAATATTTTATAATCCCGATATTGAGTATCAGCCTGACAAATAGTTTCAAGATCAAAACAAACACCCGGCCCCCACCCACGGCACCGCACAACTCATCTCAGCCTAGCCAAGATTCACCAAAATTTCTTATATTGTTGAATAATTGATAGTATTTGTATTTAAATTCATTTAAAAACATACGCTTGTTTATGTATTATAGATTGGTCCTATCTTGCAGCGATTTGTTAAGAATTGAATGCCTATTTTCGATGTCAACACAATTTAGTGCTATTCTTAAAATAAACATTTTCATTTCAAAGTTATTAATCATTTGAAATGCCACCATGCCATGTATTTTGCGATACATACTGAAACATGAGTAGTGTGACTAACGTCTCAGGAACGACGAAGTAGGGTGAGGAAGATGACTTGGGGTCCATGCGTAATGTTATAGGGTCACCTAGATAACTTGGGGGTCCAATCGTAATGTTATAGGTCACCTAAGTAGGTCAAATTTTCATCAAAAGTAGATCAGATTAGAACTTGCTGGTAACAGCCCCCTAATGCACGTTCATGACAACCGCCAAGGTTCTAATGGCAGGTGTTCTCCATATTTTGCCGACGAAAGGATTCGGATGGATTCACTGACAACCGGACAATTTGCAGATGAGAGCCTAGGCCTACTTCGTAGGAATGTTAGAGTTCAAATAAGCGTGGCTTGATTTATACAGCAAAATTTGTCTAAGATAAGATCTTGTACAGTTGATTCATAGTTTCAGCTGTCAGTGAGAAGGCACGGGTACCAAACATCTAACACGCCTGTATAACCATGTGTCATCACTTGACACAGCAGTTACCTGCCAGTCAGTTCTACAAGTCTGAATTCTGCATCCGACTGTTGTTGTTTATTACAATGTTTCTTGTGATGGAGAGATCAGACAAGGAAGTATGATCTACAGGCCTCTTATTTACCGCTGAAATTTGATTATCATTAAAGGCAATATGTCTTTAACTAAGCTTTCGGTCACTTTCGTAAAATTTGTTCCTTTGTGACATCAATTACGGATGCCCTTTGTCTTTTCGCGGTGTCACTTCCGTTTGACGTTTAGTTTCATGCCGAGGAAAATGAGACTCCAAATACTTTTGCTTTCTCTTCGTCTGAAACGGAACCGGAAGTGGCAATTGTCATATGAAAATTTCAAAGGTCAATACGGTTTTCACCCGTTAGTTTATCTCAACCATGACATAGTGGTCATCTCCGCTTCTCGTGTTACTATCCCATATGTAACCATAAAAATGGCTAATAAATAGAGCCTATTATGTTAACCCATACCACGCGGGATATCCATATCACCGCTTTCTACGAAAACAGCACGGCCAGTGAAGGAAGGCTTCACCATGGATCATGTCGAGCCGCCCACGGAAACGTTATCGACACCGGATGCTGTGAGTTTTATGTACCAACGTCACTGACTCACCATCCGTCGCTGTCGTCGCCGCCACAGTTCTTTGTATTGTACAATTTACGGTTGTTTGACATCACCCACTATGCCTATGCCAATCTTGAGGACCATGCCACGGTTTTCAAGTTAAATCTCACCTTCGGTTATTTCTCATGGCATTTCTTCGGTTATTTCTCACTTTTACCTGAGTAACAATACCCTCGTGTACGACCGTTCCTTCCGCTTCACGAATCGAGCGTCACTGAAGATGGCACTGTCCCAACTGGAGATATTGGGCATCTTAGACTGGGCCTGTCAACAAATACTCAACACCAAATTACAGGTGAAGACGATGACCAATGTGACAGTTTACGTGGCTAAACTGATCAACCTCATTTGCCCTCATTGAGATGCAAAAAGGAACTTTAACGGACATTTCCTCCCTATTAAAACGAGGGAGAGTCGCAACGTGTGTCATTCACGTACTGAAAATGTCGGGGCATATAATACAGTCTCGGCCACATTGGTTGAAAGTATTGGTCAAAAAAACGAAAATTTGACAGAACAGTGTAGTTCTGTCGAAATCTGACTGATTCTTGTGTATTTCTTTCGACGGTTCGTGAATCTCAAATTGATTGCAAGCTTTCTTGAAATCTACACGGATCCATTTGTTCCATTTCAGATGAACTATCGAGAATCCATGTAAATTCCTGGGAACGTCAATTTATGGAAGCCGGATGCGACCATCTCGTGTTTTCGCATTTTTGCATCGGTAACGCGAAAACGAGAAAATGCGAAAACACGAAAACGCGAAAATGCGAAAAAGCGAAAACATGGAAAAGCGACGCGAATACGCGAACACACTAAGCGTATTTCGCCTCGCGTTTTCGCATTTTTGCTTCGATCGCGTTTTCGTGTTTTTGGATTTTTGAGTTTTCGCATTTTCGCGGCTTCGCAGTTTACGTTCTATAGAGCTGTATATACTGCCATGAGGGTCCATTGAGACTGTTCTGCTGGCCAATAAGACCCATAACATGGGCAATGAGTGGGGATACATATCAAAACCTATTTACAACAGTTGTAAACCAAACTGTTCTCAAGGATTTTGCATTCCCCAACGAAAATGAGATAAAAATATCATTTGGGACATTACTATACAAAACTAGTCATACATAGTTACATAGCTGAAAATACAATTATAATATATTGCTTTGTTCTCACAAAAGATCGGTATCTTTTTATATAAATTTTCATAATACTGACATTGCGTCTCCATAACCTCGTTTCTATTGCAAATGATACTACCATCATCAGATTTCAGTCTAGCTATTTTATCTCGCTGAAGATCTCGCTCTTTTCTAAACTGAAGAAATATGTCTCCCAAACGATCACTTATTTCCGTCCCTTACTTTCTTTTTAAATCTTCCATGTTTTCACTGTTCCCTAGATTTTTACTCTGCAGCATTTTACTGTCTATTCCTTATTATTCATTTTACCAAGATCCCAACTAATACTTCAATTTTTTGTTGTTCAATGTATTCGTTTAGAGCATCTAACTATGCCTTATCTTGCAGCAAATGAATTTTCAATATGAGTGTCCATTTTCAACAAGGCATCTTGCATGACCGGCATTCTCGTGGTGCTCACTTTTATAGCGTTCCCGCATCAAGCTTCCATATATACGACCTCATATAGGCAGCAGCCCAGAACAGCGAAAATACGACAAAGCGAAAACACAAAAACGCGAAAACGCGAAAGTGTGAAAACGCGGAAATGCAAAAAGATGAGTTATCGAACACGGTGGATTTCAAGTTGAAGTGCAATGTATTTTCAGGTTATATACACGGGTTATCGTTAACTGGAGTTCTAACGTGAAAGTTAATATGATTTTTGTCCAAGTTGTGAGCTCAATTACTTCTCCTCCTATATGGTACAGAGAATAGTTGCTGTGTTTTCTTTTTAAATCAAAATATCAGCGCATCCTTTGAGGTAGAGAGCGACAGTCACTTGTAGCTCTTCATGGCAGTTCGCAATAAACACAACAAAACATTCTGCCCTATGTCCGGAATGAAAAAATATGGAGAGCGGACACTTCGTGATTTTTTTGTAGTTTATCATAGTGGGGTCATTTTGAGCTCCCCAAGGAGAGATTCATGGGTAAATTCAAGATGGTGGTCTCGTGGGGTATCAGAAAAAATGATGTTTTCGTCTTTTTTCTTCAAAGTTTTCCGCGATGAATAGTGGACAAAACTAATTTATTTCACATCACATCATTAATATTTACTAATTTAATACGCAGTTTTTACGGATAAATTGCTTTAATAAAAATTCGCCACGCCTGGACAGTTTCCAAAAAGCCCAGGCCAGATAGAGTTAATACATATTTCCACATGAACTGTCATGTCATGAAATATTAATGATACCGCTTCGTCGTGGATGTTTTGTCACGCAAGTGAAATCTGATTATTAGTTGACGAGCGTTGATACATTGGGCGATGCGGTGGTTGCGATGAATGTAAAAGGCAATCAGCCTGAGTGTTAAAAATGATTGTGGTATGCAGCAAGAAAGTATATGAAAAAAGGGTTTCGGTGATATACACCTGTTCAACGTATAATGGCTGTCTATTAACTTCGATCTATGTTCGCCTGCGATAGCTTCGGGATTGCATGAAATCTGTCAATAAAATGTCGACACATTCCACGGATTAAATAATATTTTTACTGTTGCCAAGGGATCCATGGGCGGCTATTTTCATTAGACAAGTTTGCGCATGCGTCAGATTCGGCGGTTGTCGCAGTCAACCTTCATATGTGGTTAGGTATAAAACGTTATAATGTGTTGAATAAAAATTCACTTTTGTATCTATTTCTTTTTTTAGCCATTGATATCATCAGAGAGTATAATAAATAAGCTTTCTCGGAGTGTAATAATTGAGTGTAAATCAAATAATATTTTCTTTTTACGTCAAAATATGACACATAGGGCTTGGGTTGAACAATCGCATTTTATCCCGTTTTCAACTTCATTCTCTGTAATCTAGGCGTTGATATTGACCAAAATTTTACTTGCTTTCGAATACAGATATTTACAAATAAATGTTTGAATCGGCTGGTAAATTGGTTCATTTTAACCAATTGTGAAAAAGTCGATTCGTCGATGAGAATTCTTGGATGTAGAGCGGCTGTGGGAGATATGGACTGCTCTTCAGGAAGTATTATTTAATCCTAAAGGCTTAATTAAACTTTAAACAGTACCGGTTCTTCTCAGCCTACACAGTCTTTACATTGCGTGTACATTATCACAGGGTTATAACAATATATAGTCTTATTGACTGATCACGGTACACCCATCAGGCGATAATATAATTCGCTGCAAAATGTATAGTTCCCGCACCTGAAGGAAAACAATTGTTCAACAAGGAACTATTTATTTTAAATTCACTATTTCACTAAGTTGACATTGCTTTTGCAAATAGGAACCACGACAAGATAAAACTCTCAATCTCATCAGGAAATCAGTCGGGTTTATCTTTGCAATCCCCATCGTAGATGTAAATTATTTAGTACTCTGAAACTTGTATTGCGCTCACATGTGGAGAAAGCTCTATATATTGTTTTACCGCAATAGATTCTGTTCGGTATTTGGATGGTTGTGGCGCTTGTGATAGCTAATTATTCGGATGATTATCAATAATAAAAATGCCGTAGATCTATCTAAATGATCTATACCGAACCAATGGGTCTTTAATCAGTTGTGTCTGTTCTCTCGTGGTCTACTTTACCATTGTCCTTTGTCGGCCATACACGTGACTCGCCTTTCGGGACAATCATCGCAAATGACAATAGTACTGCACGTATGGGAAGAGATTGTTCGAGAACGGACAGTAACTTATTAATACAAGGCGCGAAACATACTTCGAAAACAGAATGTCACACAACATTTACAACGCAGAATATCCGTTACTGGCCAAGGAAATTAATTGAGACAGTTGGATGATATTCGTTACTGGTTAACGGAATTATTTCTACTCACTTAAAATAATATTCCTAACTGGCCATGGAAGTATTTTTACATAATTTAACAAATGTTCTTCAGTCTCATTGAAACATTGCCATTCCAAGCTTGAACTGTACATTTTCATCCACCTCATAAAGAACGACGTCTGGAGACTTTGTATACTTCAACTTGACTTCTATGATACCAAAGAAGGCGAACCAAATTGAATATCTTATTTTTTGTGACATGGCAGTCCCCCCCATGTTATGATTCGCTCAATCTTCATTTGTTTCACGTCTTTGGTGAGCTTAAGATTTCATGGATTTAAGAAATTTCATTTGTTACAGACAACAATTTATTTCCCAATTCCAAGCAACATTTCACTAAACGTATCGGAGTGATAAACATATAACACATGTATATGTACAAAATCATGGAGAAGGAAGTTATCAAAAGAAAAAAAGAACAACAAACCTACCAGTACGAAAATATTGCATAACCCCCCGAGCAGAGGATCATGGGTAAATTCAAGATGGCGGCCACGTGGGGTACCAGAAAAGTGATGTTTTTGTCATCTTCCTTCAAAATTTCTGCTTTTCCGCGATGAAAAGTGAGCAAAAACTATTTTATTTCACATCACATTAATATTTACTAATTTATCATGCAGTTTTTGCGGAGAAATTGCATAAATAAAAAATTCCGAAAATCCGGCCGAAAAAAATCGACCGAAAAATGCCGTTTTTGAAAATGACGCCACTGTGACGTCATCAAAGCGGCCATCTTGGATTTTTTCATATTTTCTGGTAGAGTTTGACCCAAGGGTATAGTGTGGTAAGTTTCAGCCCCCTATCTCTTGGGTTAAATGGTATTTTATATGACATTTTAAACAATGACTATTAGTAATAATGAAATCATACTTTCCACTGAGCAGCTTGATGTAGTACAACGAGAATATAACTCTGAACTGACTACACAAAGCTTTAATCGTTCAGCATCGTTTTACGTCATCACCAGGAAGGAATACAAGAGACAACACAGTGTATTTATATAATATGTCAGAGAAAATTAAAGAAATGGGAAGCCGAGAAAATACAGAGTACAGGCAGTTTAGTTAGGCATCAGACAGAGTTATCTTTATCGTAATTATTTTCCGACAATTGAACATTTATATGAGAAACTTTCTATATGTATCATTGACATGCTTCTGGTGGTAGGCATATGAATGAATTTTATTCACCAATAATATATGGGTATAATAACATGTAGGCTGACAAAATAATGGCGAGAATAAAGCCCCAGGGGGCTTGTTCTATCCCAGTTAGGAATATAAGTATAAGTATCTGAATATAGGGAGAATGCGAAAGGTGAATAAAAAAAAACTTTGGGCATACAATCTCGGAATTATCAACGTGAAACAGGTAAAACTTCGGGTAAATAAGATTTAAGCTTAGACCTGAATAGTGATGAAGATTTTATGGTTTTGAGAACTGAGTGTAACTTGTTCCAGTCCCGTGGCCCCGTGACCCCAATTGTATAATACGAAAGATGAGGAATAGAAAGGTCTATATAAATTTACTTCTTGGTTCCTTGTGGGATAGCGGTGTACTTCAGACAGTTTTGTAAAATAGTTACGAAAAAGAACCGGCATAGTTTCAGGGTGATACAGAAACTTTTAAACCAGGTTTAAACATGAATATAAATTCAGATCGGGCAGTCGGATGATTTTTAGATGAGTGAATAGTGGTTGAGTATGCTCACGTTTCTGCGATAGAGTAATAACTATGAGGATACGCTTCTGGAGCAATATTAACGGTTTCAGATGAATCATATATGTGTTTACCCAGAGGATGTTACAGTATGATAGGTATGGGTATATCATCGAATAATATAAGATATGTAGTGTTTTCTTATTTACTGAGTTTTTGATAAAGTTAATCACCCCAGTGTTTCTTGCCTCCTTCTTGCAAATGTAGTCAATATGGTTTGTCCAGTTTAGTTTATTGTTAAAGAAAACTCAGAGGAATTTGAAACTATTTACTAATTCAATCTCTTCACCGGATATACATAACTGTGGCACGTGGCGCAGGCGCTGCTTGGATGGATTTATTAACATGAATTTAGTTTTCTTTACGTTTAGTGATAGTCGATTGGGACAAAACCAAATATATAGTTTTTCCAATTCCTGTGACATAACAGTGACAGCACGGTCGAGGTGTTTAGAAGTATAAACAACACTGGTGTCATCGGCAAAAAGAATGATCTTAAGTAAATCTGTGGTATTATTAATGTAATTAATATATAGTAAAAATAGAAGAGGTACAAGGATATATAATTAGATTTGCAAAAGTTTATAAAACTTATTATTGTTATCATTTTTTGGTGAATCAAATATCAATTCTGGAAACTTATATCTTCAAGTAGGTCTGTACGATCATATTTTGCCATCAGATAACGTGTTATCCCAGTAAAACTCTATATATTTTTCATTAACTGACAATTATAAATGCCGCTCGTATAATTTTCCATTCAAACAGTATCGACAGAAACACAACGCATCTATATGTAAGGCGAGCTTTTGTGTGATGTTTTCAACACCACTAAACGATCGATTCGTAAATAAAATATCCAGAATATTGTTGAGAAGATAAACGAAATTGTATGGAATATTCTCCAGATAAACGAACCATGGAGATATTTTGGAGACATGAATGTATAGTAATAACATCGCGCTGGTTCGAAACTGCTTGACAACAAGTAACTCGAGTAGAGGGAATTCGAGATGGGTTGAAAGCTACATGTAGTTTGTTGAAGTGATCTATACAATCATGTCGAAGTCATAAATATATACCTGTACCATCAAGTTGTGATGCCTGGCGGTGAAATGCGAACAGGACGACAGTTAGACGAAATATCACCATGGTGATCCGATTATTCTTCCATCCAGTAGCCATGTGACTAGCACTAGTACGGGCCGATGGGAATACCATATATGGTCATGATATGATATGATATTTTAAGTCTCATCATCTATATACAATATACAAATAGACAGTACTTTATACAATAAAAGTAACAAAACAAAAATCCCACCTGAGCGGACTTTACTACACTCGCTGACACGTTTCCTTGTGAGAATTATGAAAATTCGCGGTATAAATATTATTGGAAAGAGTTATTCCAAATTAAAGGTATATTGCAAAGTCATGTCATTTTTCATAAAAAAAATTGTACAGCTCAGAAAGTTCATCCTATATCAGAAAATGATATAAAATTGGGGCATAGCGTATTAACTTTTTTCTAGTTTTCAGCTTGAAAAACGTGTACCTGTGGCAAATTGGTACAATGTGAATACTATGTAAAACATCCAGTACTTGAGACATAAATGTTTTCAGAATATTCAAAAGTCATGTCAATTTTCTCATTTTTTAAATATGTATTCCTTGGAACATGTAGTTTTTTAATAACTCAATTTGATTGTAGGTCGCCATCCCAAAAAAGGGCATGATTGGGGCTCTGAAACCACCTACTCCCACCATTTATAATGAAGTCCCAACAATGCAACGTCATGACGTCGACAAATGCCACGAGTTTGCCGTTCGACGTCATGACGTCACAAAGGAATGGTTATCAATAACTTACAAAACGAATCGCTGAAACTTAAACGTTGCCTGCAGTCAGAGTATCTCATTCGCTCACAAGAGTACGATTACAAGGGAGATTATTGGTATACGCAAAAAGCTTGTAACCAGGGAGCAACCTTAAATGCGAGTCTTTTCATAAAATCAGTCTCCATTATCAAAGTTTTATTATTCTAGAAGTTCTGGGTCTTCCATTGAATTTGAAAGTAGACTTTGTCGACTAGAACAACCTTTCAACAAAGTATCGGTGCCTCATTTAAATTCTTTTTCAGACTGAATCATTTGTTTTATCAACCGAACAACACTGGATGAAATGGACCAGTCACAAATTAAATTGGAACTGCGAGCAGTTGCTACCGGGGACCAGGTCTACACGTACAGGGCCTTGTGCCCAGGCCTATGCCGGAATATGGCCGCCAAACCGTTCAGTCAATCAAACATATTTGCTGTCAGTGCAGACCATGACTTTCCCGATATATCACCGGGTTAAAGAGAATAAGCTGTTGCAAAATTGGTAAAGTTTTTCACAAAATTCAAGATGGCGGCCAAACCACGTGATCTAGGAGCAAAATGTTTGCATATTCATGATCTCCATATCATATAACATATATTTCATAACTTTTCCCGTGAAAATCCATTACTTGAAAATCCGACCAATTTGATTGGTCGGTGGCGTCCATCTATTTTAACGGGTGAAATTTTTAGATCTAACAATGAGAGCGCTCGATCCATTCATCATGTGTACCAAGTTTCACAACGATCGGTTGAGCGGTTTCAGAGGAGAAGATCGTTAAATGTTTTAAGCTAAATCCAATCCAATCCAATAAAACAGATCGCTATCAGTCCTAGGTAGAGTGACAATCTCGAAAAGTATTATCATACCAAAGTTGAATAATCCATTTCTTACTTTACCAAATAAACCAGACAGCTTCATGACATATATAAAATCTATCTTCAACAGATTTATTTGAAGAAAACAAATTGTCCGAAAATACAATAAAGGGGACGTAAAACTAACAGATATTGATGCATTTACAAAATCCTTAAAAATAAGTAGTTTTCGGCGCTTAGTGTGTAGAAATAACAAGTAGAGATCTTTGGTCGATATTCAAGTACCCTGTTCAACCGTGTTGATTGATGTGGCCCCGAAAATCTACGTACCTTATGTATATCAGTGCACAACCCATTTCGGAGAGATGTTTTTCAAACCTGGTCATCTTATATGAATAGCACAAATCCGAAAACATTGGAAGATACAATGTCGCAATGTATATGGTATGATAATAAAATACGCATCCATTCTAAAACTATATTCTATAAAACTTGGTATAGTAAAGGAGTGCGGAAGATACATGATCTACTGGACAATTTAGAGGTCAATTCTTTACATATCATGTTGTCATCAGTGCAGTAAATTTCTCTTTAGATAGAAGTTTCATCCTCGTAGAATGTCAAACTTCGATGATCCCGTTTCGTGTTCAAAAATCTTTGAGTTTCTCAAAGGGTTGTGAAGCGTTCTATTTGCAGTTTGTAGAGGAGAAGTTTGCCACCCCTACTGCAGAAGACAAATAGAATTGTGATATACAAACTTGTAGAAAAATATACCATCTTCCATTGAGAATTCCTACAGATACTCGTTTAAAATGGTTACAATCCAAACTAATCCATATATATATAGTATATTGGCCACAAATACTTTCTTATTCACGATAAATTATCTTCCTTCTCTATGCAAATTTTGTAAAACAGAAGACGAAACAATAGAACACCTGTTTTTGGTTGGTCATATACAAACAAATTTTTCTTTGATTGGTGCGTATCTGAAATGAAATATTCTTTCAGCTCTACATAAATGATTGTTTTATTCAGACATTGATATTCAAACTAGAAAGCAATAAATAGAGTACTTAATATTTAGCTAAACACTAAAGGCATATTACAGTGCTAAGAATGCAATATTTTCGTCAAGCTGCGAGTGGGACAAGTTTACAAAACGATGGGAAAATCTGAAATGTCTGGTAGAATGAGAATATATATATGTACAACGCACCACATAGACGTAGAACAATATAACTCAGTAAATGAACAGAAATCTGACAGAAAAAATGTTTCAGATGTGCTGTCGGGCATTGGTTTCATTGTTATTTATTTTGTTGCATGGGGTAGATACTTGGTGTGAGAACACATCGACAAATTGTTGAGAATCATGTTAAACTCGGGCGATTGTAGGTTTTCGCTGGTCATGCATCAAGTATAAATCATGTTTTTTGACTGTTATTAATGTAGTTTTTGACAGCTGTTTGGAAATAAAAATTTATTTAAAAAAACGAAACAAGAACAAAAGATAAAAATGATCGGCACCGAACAACGCCTTCTCCAAATCCTCCAATCTCCGTATCCGATCCCCCTACGGTAAAGAAGGTAACTCGATCACGAGATGCGATAGATTCTACAACAACCGAGTTAAGCGACAATGAGAAAGTACAACAGTACAATCAGACGCTTCAATGGTACATCACGTTCGTGCAGCAGTACAAGACCCCCGAATCAAACCCAGCGTCAGTCGCACAGCCAGCACAACGCGTACAGCCAGCACGACTTGTCCCGCAGTCGACACTATCACCGACAACCCCAGCGTGAGTCGAACACAGGGTTTTACAGAGTGTACCCGCGTCGCTCGAAAACAAGCTGGCCTGATATTACGCCGGGTGAAAGACAATCCGAACATGACCTGCAATGATAAACTACTGGTACAGAACCAGATGGTTCCCGGTACCAACAAGACTGATTCAGTGAATGACTTCAGACTCCATCACGCGGACCCGGGAACCACGCAAAACACTACAAAGGGAAACCTTTCACGCCCTTTAAAGCACCACGCCTGATCAAGACCCCCAAAGCTCGAGAGCCTTGACAAGTAGCAAGTCATCGCGACGAATACGAAGCCCCACAAGGCATGAGAATACTATTAATTGGAGCGTTATAGAATAAAAACGATTAAAAACGATATGCAAGCGATTAAAACGAACAGCGTCAGCGGGAAAACTCAGTCGGCATGCCTTACCTCACACTACCCAGCAATAGCTTGGTCGCGGTGTTTTCCTTCGACAGCTCAACCCATTATATCACGCAGCTACCACATCCCTTAAATCTCCCTGGACGCTGGGAGTGTGGCCTAGTGAAGATTCAGTGCCCTTCGTGTAACATGATACTGTCCACATGATACGGTATGATACGAAATCGTGTACGAAAGCAACACCTATAACTTCATTCTTCCGGAACGTCAGTAACCTACACCAAAATATTCATCCAGGCGTTGCGTGACCTCATCAACGGCTCAAGCCTGAGAGAAATCATTATCTTTCCGTTTGCGAAAATGATGCACATGAAGTACAACGAGTGCAACCACAAGTTCCTGATCACCCTCCAGACCAATGTGACCATACCTTTCAGCAAGACGTTGAAGAAGCTGCGTGCACTGGAGACGGATAACTATGTCGGCCCGGTCGGCGCGAGGGGAAGACCATCCTGGATCTTAAGGCTGGCTTGTATGGACTTTATGACTTTTCGAATGTTGCGGGTGGTCACATTGTCAGCAATATCGATGTGCCCCTGCTCCGCGTCTGCCCAGGGCAAGGTCACACAAGGCTTTAACCATGTATTCTATGTACCGGTGCTACAGACTGACATCAGTACCATCGGTCGGAAATCAAGCCGTCCGAAGTGGAGTACAAGCCCTGGGAGATGCGTTCAGCTGTGTCGTCGTTCGAGAAGCATTGAAACGCCACGTCAAAAACGCAGGTCTCTTTGGAGGTCGCCAACGCGCAACGAACCTTTGGGAATAAAGAGACTGCGCACCAGTCGACGACCGACCCGTCGGGGACGCACATCGATGACCCGAGATATCTTTATTTGAACATGTCATTAACCCGCACAGTCCTGCCCATCCACCCACGATGAATTTGATTTGTGGACCGCCAACCAACAGAGACAGGGATTATGAGTGGATCATCTCCCACTCTCCAGCATCAATGAAGCAAGTCCCACTGTGTTCACCATCAGCAATGCGGATACGGCCTATGTTGATTTAGCCCATACGTACTTGTAAGTAAAGACCGAGATCATCAATGGATATGGCTCCAAAATCGTCGACCATGCAACGGTGGGCCAGTCGAGTCTCTGGCTGCACTTTATGTTTCAACAGGTGGGTATATTTCTCAACGACGAAATCATCAGTGACTCGGCCAACGCGCACTCCTATCGAAACGCTGTTGCCATATGGGCGAAAGGCTAGAAAATCTTAGTTGACATTCTAGCGGGACACACACAAGCATATGGGCACGGATAATGGAAATACGGAATGAAACCTACGGACGGGTTTCACCGCCAACGGCAGCTCGGCCGATCTCATCGGGTGACTGCAGACCTCTTCGTGCAAGACCAGTATCTCTTGAACAAGATTCCCATCAAAATTCGACTGTTACGGGCGCCCCCGACCTTCGGCTTGATGGCCATTGACGTAGTGGGGTACGCAGCTGATTATAAGATCATCACTCAAGACTCGAGTCTTGTATGTCCGGAGAGTGAAACCGAATCCATTCGTTCAATTGTGCCAACTCAAAACCTCAGGGAAAAACAACACATTAACATATCCGACGTGTGCGAACCAAAATGTTTGCTGTGTCTGCCGGAAATATGAGCGCCAACAAAGAGAAATTGTTCTTGGGGAACTAATCAAGCGATTGATCCTGGCCTGTGTAAAGAATACCAGTTTCAGCGGAGCCTACCCAGAGAAGCCGTTTGAATTTAAACATTTCTGCATCAACATTGTGGCCCTACATGTGGACGGACGGCAGGTCCCAACCACTGCCTTAACATCGAACTTTGAGCTCGAGAATCTCAATCGAGCCTAACAGAGACCATTTTCAGCGGCAAATCAAATCAACCAGGATGAAGGGAATATGATCAGTCGAGAGGACTACGCTAACAGATTCACGTTGTTCTGTTTCGATCTGAACCCTACCTTAGAGAACTACCATCAGCTGAACCTCGCCAGTTAAGGCAACTTACGGTTGGAAATCCACTTCGCACGACCCCGTCGGAGCACCATCAATGTGATTTTCTACGCCGAGTTTGACAACATCATTCAAGTGGACAAGGCGTGCAATGTCCTGTGTGAATTTGACACCTAATATGGATGCGGACCAGATTAACACTGTGCTGGAGAATGACCCAGGAACACGCACTATCTTTCAACGGGTGTTCGCCCGATATGTGTTCCCGCTAGACCTTGTGTATCCCGCCGCATACGTCCTCAAGACTGTCCCGATGGTTCGACCCGATCGAAAGTGGGTGGCCGTGTACTTCGCAGACCAGCAGGAAGAATACTTTGACACGTACGGCCTGCCTCCCATTCATCCGACCTGATGGCACAGAGACGTGGTGTTGGAACAGTCAAGTTTTTCAAGGCCTGAGCAGTAACAGCATGATAAATTAGTAAATATTAATGTGATGTGGAATAAAATAGTTTTTGCCCACTCTTCATCGCGGAAAAACAGAAATTTTGAAGAAATATGACCAAAATGTCACTTTACAGGTATCCCACTTGGCCTCCATCTTGAAATGATCCATGATTCTCTGCTCGGGGGTTATGCAAATAGGCTCAAAATGACCCCAATACGATAGACTATAAAGTCACGGAGTTTCAGCTCTCCATTTTTGGTCTTTCCGGAGATAGCGCAGAAAGTTCGGTAGGGGGGGGCATAATGACACCCCCTCTCCCCCCCTCCCTCCCAGGCCAGGTAGGGTTAAGACAGTGAGTTCCAGCACAAACTTCTGACGAAGAAGGACCATGGCAAATTATAGCTAAAAGAGCAATCGGTGGAGTGAAAACAAACCATAGACTTCGGGGTGCGGGTAAAGACCAGGAAGACGACGAGAATTTCCAAGACGGGTATCCGACCTCCGATACAATGCCCTGAGGCGAGCTTGATAGAAAGCCGAGGTGGGGCAACATGTATGATGGGCATCTTCAACCCCGAAAGAGTGAGGACCGTCTACCTGGACAGCGAGGGAGAGCCCAGATCATCGCCTTCCTGAGTATCGGTACTGTTCGACATCAACCGGGCAGTACGTCAGTACATGCCTTCGATGGATTATCTCTACACAGTGAGAAAACATTCTAAAATCATACTAAGTCCCATTTTTGTAGCCGACCGTTCGCTGCAAAGGATAATTTCTTATTAAGCACTATGCACAGCCCCATACCCTCACCGCACATTACCATAGGGAAGAAGCCTGGATCCAGGCGACTCATTTGTTGCAATTACCAGGTCTCTAGGCCCTCTGTTTCACGGTATAAGACATGTTGAGAAAATGAGTGTTTCTCACTTGCCATTTATGCTGGAGATATAGCTGGCGATATTGTCGGGGACCATGTTGATAATGTGCATTCCGGGAGACGTCAATTGAGGAGGGTCCAGACAAATTCAATTTTATTTCCATCAAAATTTGGGATATTTTAATAAAAAAATAAAAAGGGAAATATTACTTGAACGAGAATTGGATAATGTGTTATTCAACTTTCGAGGTCATTTAGACCGCATGAAAGGAACACTGGCAAACTGACTAGGCGAAATCCGGGTTATTTTGCTTCATGATAATGGTTGGCCATGTTAGCATCCTACTAGTCCGAAAAAACGCCCAATGACCCCCCACTTTCATTAGATGTTTTGATTTATCATTCAGCCAGAAAACTTTTGAGGCATCTTGAGGAAAATGGTATTTTAACTTCTCAGCAAATATACATTTTTACTTCGAAAATATGGGCATTTTTCATGGAATCTATATATTAGAGTAGGGCTAAACCATAATAATAGACCATATAAATTCCTAGATTCTGCGAAGATAATCCTGGTGACCCCTGCATTTTATCTTTTATTTTGAATGTTGACGGTATGCGCCACCCCTTGTCGAAATATAAGAAAAATGACATTTTATTTACAAATTGTCTAGAACATCCTTATCATTGAAGTAACTGAAGGACATATAAAGTAGTATTCGGTGGTAAATAACTGTTTCTGCATTTTTTCCGGGCATGTCGATTATCACTGAAGTAACTGAAGGACATGGTATTCAGAGGCATACAACTCTTTCTGGATTTTCTCATAAAAGAGCAGATAAAATCGGTTTCAGGGGCAGATAACACTTGCTGGGTCGTTACGTGACAGGAAGTGACCTTTGACGGAACTATAGTGAACTTGACCTCCGTGACGTCACAAATGGTGAGGCCATGATCTCCCTCTGCGCAAATTGGAGCGATATGCAAGCCTACTATTGCGAAGGTGAGGGTGACAACACCAACAAATTCAGTTGTAAAGACGTCAGCCGTCGGGATCCCAAAGCCCTATACCTCCAAGTACTATAAAGCCAGGACAGTGCCAGTGGGACCAACAAAGGATTCTTGTCGCGCAGAACCAGTTGCGCTCCTATGCCCAGCGGTGGAACGTCTTCACTTTCTTTTAATCCAAGCGCAAAGTTTTTTCAGATGGTGTGACCACGACATATCTGGATATTTAGAGTGATGGGTACCCCATAAATGCTAAAGTAAAGGTGAACTTACACCGCAGATATTCCACTGAACGACTGTAGTTGATAGTTGACATTGTATTAAGGAGAAATAAAAATAAAACCCTTTTCCCCCTACAACAATGTGATTTGGTTCTTTTGTATATCGTAGTCAACCGGGTTTTGGAAATGTCCCAGGTTCCAAAAGAGCACGTAGACGCCTATAGAACTTTACAAATTTGCATATGACCTATGTGACTTCGCTTAAGGTGGACATAGACGCCTCTTGACCCCATTGAAAGAGGGTCACATCTTGAGCTGTACATGTATGTCTTCCTTGTGTGCACTTCCAGGGCATGAAACATTCTCTAGAAAGGATATACCATTTGATAATCAGAGTAACTACCAAGCAACGATAAAATATCGGATTATTCAGCAAAACAAATAGTACCATCTCCCGTTAGTACGGTACTATTTAAACTTGCAATTTCAATTTGTTTTTGCACCGGGAGAAATGTAATGTTCGGTGCTAGAACAGGATAATGATATGAAAATGACTCACAACGGGGCTCGCTCAATACAGACAACATACATGTAGACTAGGATAGGACTGCTTATATCGATTAACGCTCACAAAGATTACCCAATCAATAATGGAAAACATAACTGATACACCGATACTTTATTAGATCTAAGCATATTACATACTTTTCGTCGGATCAATATACGGAGTATACGATTATTTCAAATAGCACGTAGAAACATAGGCACAGGAAATCTGTTTCGACTTGGGGTGGCACGATGAAGGCATATCACAACTGAGTTCACACTCTTTGAATCAGGGACCGGAAGATAAGTTTTGGATGTTCGGCTTCTCTGGATGCATTTCTGGCTAACCTCCGAGAATGGTCATACATAGTGACATTGTTCAATTGCAGCAGTTATGAAGAACACTAGTTCAACATAAACCTGAGAGGGGCGGGAGTTTTTGTGTGTGTGTGTAGGGGTGGGATGTAGTCTTCAGATTTTTACTGAAGCAAGAAAGGCTGTCATGTATATAATAATTAAAAGTGACAACAATATTTAAAGGAACAAATATATGTATAATTGATATATTAATAAAAACGTCACTTCTTGCCATATTTTGAAGATATACAAATGTTATACAAAAGGTAAAATGAAACAATTTGGGTCTTCTCGATTCAATAAAACAGTCCATTATTTACACCCTGTGATTTAGATTAGATTCATGTTCAATCCGATAAGCTGATATTGGGGGCTTAATTAACCCAATCACAAAAACAGAGTTGTATTAAAAGAGACGTTGTCTAAAAAAAAATGCACCCGACAGGTCTCAGAATATAATTTACGGAAAAAACCGCATTTGTACAACCCTGTATACTATTCTAATTACATTTCCAATAGAAAAAAAAAATTGACATAAATAATGCAGTAATTGCAAATGTGCAGAATGCTATTTGAAAATTTCTTAATTTGTTGGGATGGCGAGCATCTCAGTCCAGTAGAAATAATAACTATTCAAGGATTTGTCTACTAGAGAGAAAATTAAGTTGCTGTACCTCATTTTATTATGAAACGGGGTTATTTACGTGTTATCCAAAATCCAAAATGTTTATATTTGTGCACGAAATCTAGCAAAATTTCATAAGAAAACAGAATATCGTATCATGAATATATAAATATACAAGATAATAAAAGAGACTGATGAATGAATGACTTCAACTTGCCCAGGAAAAAAATCCAACTGTCGATATATGTGCTGTCAACATGTAGTGTAAATATTGCAGTACTGGATAAAATTGTACATGGAAATTGAATCGATTTATTAAGCTGGACAATTGAAGAAAATATTTTCATAAAAGACACATCTAAGTGAGTGAGTGAATAGGATTCAAATAATTATTAAATTGTATCAACATTTATTTGTTATTTGGAAATATTAAAGAAATATTATTGATGTAATCAGCTTTGCTCAGCAGTAATTATGTTGGAATATAATCTATAAAGTCAGGGTCACTGACTGATATGCTAGGACTAGAAAAGGAACATAAACCCTTCAGGAATGTAAAGTTCTCAAATACCTCCTGAAAACCAGCATGTATCCATATCAGTTGTGTTGCTGCCCTTTCCGAAATTAACAAATATTCCAAAACTTGAAGCTGATTACACTTTATTCAAGGATCTAAACAATTCTAGCTTGAATTAATATTCTAGATTTATCATAAAAATATCATAATAAACAGACAAATTTGAAAAGGTTTTCCATAATTAAATATTATAATTGCTGAATGTTATATTGATCCTGTCCAGGACGATACTATAGTTATATCACATATCTAATGATGTGTTAACGAATGGTCGGAGAGAGACATTCCTAATACTTCTTAAATGGTAATGGAATATTTATGGCATCTTTCGCGACGTCGTTTTCTCAGTTTATGACGAAAATGTATACGTACTTTTGCATCTTTACGTAATTTTAAATTCATTTGTTCAATTATTTCCAACATTTTCTTCCCGTAAATATGTGTCGATCAATATGTTGGAGGAAAACGAGTGAATAAATTTCATCGGGTCGCAGTCCCGCACTTTTCCAGGTAGGGCGAGTATGAACATACATTATTTCTTGCATTTAATTTAATTCATATACTTTTTTTTGCGATTTTAACAAGTTCAATGTTAACTGTCATTCGATTCTCTTGATCTTGTCACAGGTTTTTCACTTTGCACTTCAGTTTCTAGATACTCAGTAACATCAGTACTAACAATCACGTTTACTAAATACTGTAACACTCTAGCGTAAAGCTCTGGGCTGAATGTACTATTCCGCGCTGTACATCTACCGGATACGAAGGGCTAACATACAAACTTCAAACTCCTACTGTGTTTACACTCACACACTACACATTTGACGGTAATTGTGACTAATACACGGTCCAGGTCATTGAACTATCGACAGTTGTAGCAAAACTCACTTTCAAGGGGCCTGTTTTACAAAGCGTACGTAAGTAGGCCTACCATGGTCACAGATACATTCAACATACGTCACCCTTGGAAGTTACGTCATGACTGAGCTACACAGGCTTTGTAAGACGAGCCTCTGGTGCTCTAAATGGATCTGAGATAATATCGATCTAGGGGGTCAGTGATTATTTGGTCTACCTATCAATCCACCGTAAATAAAACATGAGATGATCTCCTATAGTAAACCATAGAAAAAAATCATGAATCCTAGATCCAGAGTTTCACTCACTAAAACGATTAAAATAATCAGTTTTCAATGGCAAGTCAAACAACTATCCTAAACTGGAAAAGTTTTGTTCTTATTTCAATTACATCAGCGCTGATATTTAGCTCTTCACATAACCGACTGTCTGCGAGTAAAAACGTGAAACCCAATAGTGAATCCCAGAGATAATATGAGTAGTCGAGGATTTTGTTGAAATTCCAGCATGGAAATTGTACTTCAGTCAAGCTTTAGGCTGGAGCGTCCCCAACACGATTACGGGGTAACAGCTCTCTGAATCGATGAATTGCCATTCTGGCATCCTGGTATAATCGAGGAACGTCCATCAATACAATCATGCCAACCACAATACTGAGAAGCATGATGCCAGCGTAGCCTAATCCCTTGGCGCTGGGTCTGAAGTCCGGTACGCTGTAGTACTTTCGCTTTTTCCGATTGTTATATAGATGCTTCACGTCCAGGCTGTCCAGGATTGGCTTCATGAAGGCATCGGATTCTGCCTTCGTCATCTTGGGTGGCATTGGTCGACATGGTGGATCTGGAATTTGTACAGTACAGATGGGTTGTTATTATTGATCAGAATATAAATTGATGTTGGCATAACACAGGAGGGGGGTAATTCCGAAAATATTATGGAAAATAATTTTGGAGATCAATATATCGACATTTATATGTTCATGTCATCGCCAGGATTGGTAGTTTACAATACTTTACACTTCACTTGTTTCAAAGACGCATTCCTGACGATGACATGACTAAATATATTTTTACGTGAAAATAATATTTTCGGAGTGACCCTCTATTGAAGTAACAGTATATATATAGTTCCACATGCCCAGCACACAAAGATTCTGTAACAACAGAAAAAACGTAATTTGTTGTATTATCATCCTTAAAATGTTATTTTGTAATTGATCAAAGAGTCATTTTTTCTCGCAAAACAATCATTTTCACCAGGAAATAGGATAAGCCAATTGTGTCCTCGTAGTTATCCATGAGGCAGATTAAAAAAAAATCCATATTGAAATGAAATCTATGCTTTGTAAATGGTATACTGCTGAGCGTTTATGTAGGGATCGTCGACAAACTGTCTGTTGTCAAAAAGTCTATGTTATAACTCGATAAATCTGACGTTGGTTGAAATAATCTTTGATTGCAGCATGTAGATTTGAAAAAAATATTTTGTGCTAACCTTTCGGGGGGCAAGGCTCGGGATGTTTACTCGCCTTTATATTGCTGGAGTTGGTGGTGGCTGGAAAGCGAGAAAAAAATGATAAAACATATAAACAGATTTTGCGCAATATCTCCAGTGAGCAAAGCGTCCTAAAAAGCTACACTGCTTTGGTTATTATGGTCAGTGTAAGTTTTATAATGCGCCAGCTCTCGAAGTGTTCACAAATGCATCGACGTATTCCCATTAAGCTTCGTACATATTTATCCAGGGGGGGGGGTGTTCCGGCAACGACAATGCGATAACGATAATGTGGCAACGGCATATAAATCGGTCATATAAAAATGAACAGGAGTGTACACACTCTTAACACTCTAATGCTAGATTTAACATCTGAAGTGTTGGAGGAGGGAAAGCATTTAGAAAGTGTTGTATTTATCACATATAAGTGTTAAATACAATATTTTAAGCTGTTGTATCCAACACGTAAAAGCGGTGAATACAACACTTAAAAGTGGTGAATACAACCCTTTCTAAGTGCTTTCCCTCCTCCAACACTTCAGATGTTAAATCTAACATTAGCGTTTTAAGAGTGCACATAATCTCCGCACGGCAATGGCACCGCGATATAAAAAACACGGTTTGGAATCGGTCCAGGAGCGATTTTTTTTACCGTTGCCGGACGTAAAAGTGACGTAAGCACAGCCAAACAATGCTTTCTGAGAGGGCAGAGTAGCTACATACTCAAAAGAAGATGCCCCGAAAAGCTCAACTGTACATTTCTATGCCGTCGCCGCATTATCTTTGTAGAATTGCCGTTGCCGGAAAACGGATGATTGCGTACGATGGTTACGTTTCAGAAAGAATCCCACAATAAATTGTAGCTGTCAGATGTTTTCTGCTTTATTAGCAGAAGCCCAGTTCAGCGCAGCTGCATCCAAGCATGCAATGGCACTCGTTCATAATTTACATTGTGAAGTGCAGCTAACGCGGTAACAAGTAGGAAAAAGTCCAATGATTAATCAACAGTGAATAGACAATCTTTCGAAGAGAATGTCTATATGCCTGATGATTGACTTGAATGTAAAATATATCGAACTGGTAATATTGCGCCAATTACAATGTGTCATTTGTAATAAGCCACAACATAATTCCAGAAGTACCGCATATTACCGCATATTCATGCCAGGCGCGAGAGTGAAGGGCAGGTTCATGCACATGCGTTTTTTTTTCACGAGAGCCAGCAACCCCGCCGTCTCGGGGAGGTTACTTGCCCTAAAATGCCAAAATTATTCTAACAACATTTATTGTGCAAATTTTTTGAACTGTTGATCCGGCACTCAGCCAAAATACCCTGGCGTTGCTGTCTCTCGTGCAAAAACGTTTGTGCGTGAAACTGCCCTTCAGTCTCGCACCAGGCATGAATATGCGATAATATGCGGTACTTCTGGGATTACGATGTGGCGCATTTGTCCGTCTGTGACAAAGGCATTGGAAGAGCCATGTTGTGCTACTTACCCTCGTAACATATTCGGACCCCGGCAATGGTGCCATTGGAGTCAACCATCAAGCTGGAGTTCATCATAGCCACTGGGTTAGAGTCAAAGAACAGGGTACAGTCTCCACTCGTAGTGTTATACATGTAGGCCCAACATTCGTCCCCTCTTGTGTTATTGCCGCAACCATCTTGGCACTCGGTCAAATTGCGTTGGAGAGTGTGATTGCTCGAGAGCTGAAAGGCTTTGTCTGTGTAGTTCTCGAATGTACAGTTACCTTCAACAGACATCAAGAAATGAACGAACATGTGGTAAACTGCCTAATTGTATCAACCTGATATTCGCGTCGATGATCTGACATATACTAACGTTCGACCTGACATTCAGTAGCCTTATAGGCTAGTCCATAATCCAATTGCCTGATTTTATTTAATAATATAAACACCTCACTCTTGATCAAAATCATTGTAATTCTACTAATTTTCTACAAGAGAAATAGGGTCAACGGCTATTTTAATATTGTCTATAAGACATTACGAGGTTCGTATCGCCCAATCCCTGTTACTCGCTATGTTTTAACCCAAATGCTTTACTCAGTCGTTATCTAGATTACACTGCATCCCACTAGGCTTTGAGTGTGATTGTTCATCTGAAAACCACGAAGATCTGAGCTACACGATGATGATATGGCCACAAGCCCCAGGCTAAGCGAAATTATAGCCAACACAGAGCATAAACAAAGCCTATATAAAAAAAATATATATACCTCCCTGATGACTTTCGCAGATAAACTGATATGTTTTCTTGCACTTCTTTGTGGTCCATTTCCAAACAGTGTTATGTTCTTCCTGCATAACGCAATGCTCTTCACTCGGTCGGTCTGGTTCCCCATCTGCCCAATTTGTCCAGTGTCCATTCACTACGGTACGGTTACAGCCGACGGCCCAGCTGAATGTTTCATTGGGGGGATTTCGATCAAACATCCCGATCCAGTACGCCACATCTCTGGGTAGGAGAATAACATAATTAGATGAATACATTTGCTGAAACAGCCAACTGATATCTAACTGTTACCATCCACCATAGAATTAAAATGATCCTGTGGACATGACCCTTGTTCACTGCGTCGTAACCCAAATCGAGCTAATCTTAAAGTTTTATTGTGCCCGCAAAATTGGATTTCTTCTGCTTGGGGAAATACGTTTAGTCAATGCGTAGACTCTTTCGTGAGGTGAGATTGCCATACAACATTCTAACATATATGATCTTGCTTCAAAAAGGCAAAATGGGTGAGTGAATAGAATTTAACGTCGCTTTCAACAATATTTCAGCTATATCACGAAAAAATGTATTGTATTTGGACCAATTTGTATGGCTCTTAAGATCTTATCCTTATTATGAGGCACGTGTTACAGCTATTTGCCACTTCAAATATTGAGAGTTCGACTGTTTGCGACAACTCAAAACTTTAGTATGTACCCTTCCATTGGCACAAGACAACGCAAATGAAAACTGCGTGACCAACAGTTCCTTCCTTGCACTCGCTGTGTATACAACTCCAGTTATATTATCTTCGCAGGTATCCCCCCTCCACCCTTGTTTCTTGCGACCCTTAGTTGAAAATCGACGGGGAGGCAACTGGCTATTTCAGCAGGCCTTGCTTCAGTTCAGCTAAAGGTCGTTTTCAAGGTGTGGTTGTCTTAATTTCATTTTTCGTAAACAACATGTATCTCTCACAGGGCTATAGGTTTTATAGGCAAAGCCAATCTTTTAGCTTCCACAATTCATTCGTAAATTCTAAATTTAAAACAAAAATCCGGTATTTTCACCGGGATGTGAAGAAATATAGAAGGGCTATTGTACTCACAATTTTGATTTCCATGATTCCTGCTTTCGAAAATAATCTACAATTTCCTCTTTGTCTGTAGAGTCAACCATTAGCAATGCACCCTGTCTTTGGTGGCAAATCTTAATCGCCTGGTTCCACGTAGCTTCCTCCTCGTACAGAGTGAACACTGTCTTCACTGTGGTTCTCATCGATGTATTTGTATCTGTAAAGTTAACATGTAGAGATAAAGAGTATCCGACATTCAGTTCTCCGCGATCGTCAAATGTTGCCGTCAAAAATCGGTCAACCGTTTTATTTTTAGTTACACATTTAGTAGCAAACAAGCATAAAATGAAAATTATGAAAAATGCTGAATTCACGCTGGGGTATACGAAAATTGTTTGTGTATAGCACTCGCCGACCGGTTAATAAAACTCAAACTATAGGGTGATTTCTCATATATATTCTCGAAAGTCCATGACATTCCTCGCGATGTTTGTGGCAGCAAGGAACTAACACAAAGAACCTATCAGCAAATTCGAGTTTCACAAAGGAGGTAGAGTGGTGTATTGTTAATTCTAACATAGGTCCTGTCCGTTTCAGGATTATAGCATTTTTGCGAAAGCGGTATTGAATTCCCGAAGAACACCGGCGAAAACCTGCAGAGCTGTGTTCGGTCAAATAACTTTGTCGACTGGCGGGGTAACTATAGAGAAGACGCGCGTAATTTATTCTCTACCGCAGTTTGCAGCAATGTCCATAGTGACCAGCTGGGAAGTGACGCCTCATTCAAAAATTGTTTTGATTAACGAGACAGGCATATATGAACCCATTCTATCCCGTTTGATAGAATTTGTAGAATGTCCCAATAAATATTCGAATGTGCATGTCCGAATCCAAATAAAGACCTCGGAAGTTGGTTTCAATTGGTGTTTATCTTGGAAATTTGCAACCGACTTCCGAGGTCTTTATTTCTTAAATATGCTCTCCATATGCAGATCCAGAATCCACTACCGTACCTCACTCTGCATTGGGATATATGTGCCCTGAGTAACAACATGAAAGAACAATGCCACAATAGTTAGCTAATAATTTAATGGTTCATTGAATATTTAAGTCTTGAATATCTAACGAAAATTAACTGCCATTAAAATGAACCATTATAATACCATCAACTCTACCTGAGGGGGGGGAGGGCAAAATGGCCCACCAACCAAACTTTTGCGCTATCATCAGAACGACAAAAAATGGTGAGCTGAAACTCCTTGACTTTATAGTTTATCATATTGGAATGATTTTGAGCCTATTTGCATAATCCCCCGAGCAGAGGATCATGGGTAAATCCAAGATGGCGGCCGCGTGTGGTACCAGGCAAGCGATGTTTTCGTCAGATTTGTTCAAAATTTCTGCTTTTCCGCGTGGAAAAGTGGACAAAAACTATTTTATTTCACATCACATTACTATTTCCTAATTTATCATGCAGTTTTTGCGGAGAAATTGCATAAATAAAAAAATTCGGAAAATCTGACCGAAAAATCGACCAAAAAATACCGTTTTTGAAAATGACGTAACTATGACGTCATCAAAGCGGCCATCTTGGATTTTGTTACATTTTCTGGTAGAGCTTGACCCAAGGGTATAGTGTGGTAAGTTTCAGCCTCTTAACTCAAGGGGTAAGAAAAATACTTAGGGGACCATTTCGCCTCTCCCCCCCCCCCCCACAGGCCTGGACAGGTTCCAAAAAGCTCAGGCCAGATAGGGTTAAAAGGAACCAAGGATGGATGTTTTTCTGGCTTCATTATTTCCCAAACCGCTCCATTTAAGATCAAATGGTACTGTTGTATTGAACTGAAAAGTTCAATTTTCACTAAATTCCGTGAAATATATAACTCGTATCGTTGACTGTATGTATTGCAATTCAATCGAGCAAAAACTAAAGCTAAAGCCAACAGGAATATGGGTAGATACTTCATGTAGGGAGCTATTGTCCGAGTCTTTGTGCAGCTGAAAAGGCTTAAATCTAGACACATTGTTGCCCCCAGACTTGGCTATTGTATGCATTGTCTCATGATTCTTACATCGAGTATGAACCGGAATATGCCATGTGGGTATTCTAAGCCGGAAATACTAAACCGAAGATTCTCCTATTGGGCGGACATGAATATGTTAACTTAACAGAAAAGCAAGGGAGTTTCGAATGTCGGTTATATTAAGACTGGAAACATAAATATATCAAACGTTTTCAAAATTACCGTAGACAGAATGTTTATCTAAATGTAAGTGGATTAACAGCACCATACTATTTTAACAAACGCACAGTTACTCGGCACGAGAACACTGTCCATCGAAATATCGAATTGATGACACTCCATCTCTGGTTATATTATACTGAGAAGTATAATACCTGATTCCAGACTTGTGGAGACTTTGGCCTCAGTTGTATGTTCGGAAGATTTTTCGATGACACTAGTTTGTCTCTTGGCCAAAGTGTCATCTGTTGCCTGAGATATAGGGAATGTCGTCGCGTCCTCATTTGTGGCAGTACTTGCGAATGTCGTTGCATCTCCACTTGTCGAAGATTTGAAGGGTGCCGTTGCTTCCTTATTCGTGGCAGAATTTGAGGACGTCGCTACGTCCCTAGTTGTCGGAGATCTGGGGAGTGTCGTTGCTTTCTCAGTTGTCGGAGAATTGAAGGCTGTCTTTGCGCCCCCAGATGTCGGAGAATTTAAGGGTGTCGTCGTGCCCACAGCGGAAGTTCCTACAGACGTTGAAGTTACTATGGCTTGCTGCGTGGTAGTAACTATTAACGACAAAGAAAAAAGTAAAGGTCATGTCCTTCGCGTCAATCAGAATATTTATTAGGTAAGACTGACAGATTTAGCACACTATGGTAACAAGGTGAGGAGAAAAGGGCAAACATTATTATTTGTCATACTTTTGTTTTTTTTCATAGCAATTTTGTTCCGACAATAATGATGTTGTAAGAGCTGAAATATAGACTACCAAAAAAAATAACATAATAAAGATAAGCCGCGGAAATTATCAGGAGGTTTGGAAACCTTGGTCACATAGTATGTTTCTAAATAGTTCCCCAAATTCGATGTGTCATAGCAACGTTCCTCGCATCAGTGAGAAATCTTATTCCTTCTCAACGAGACAATCACAAGTGTTCTCATTTTTCACCTGCGTCAGTAGTCGTGGTCAGCCTGGACTCTCCAGTAGTACTGGTGGACTGAGCTACAGAAAATGTCAAGGGTTCTGGATATTGTGGGGTATGTGAATGTAACAAAAGTACCATAGGGATTTTGAAAGTCAGTTATATTAAGAGTGGAACCATAAAACTAATGAAAGTTGTGAAAATTACCGAAGATGAGAGAGCAATAATCTAGGTGGAATTACATTGCCATAATCACATACTCACGTGTTGTCGGAGAAATTGAGGATGTTGTTGCGTCCCAAGTTGTCAGAAAATTTGAGGCTGTTGATGCGTACCCTGTCGTTGGAGTATTTGAGGCTGTTGTTGCTTCCCCAGTTGTCGGAGAAGTTGAGGCTTTAGTTGCGGCCCCAGATGTCGGAGAATTTGAGGGCGTCGTTGTGTCAACAGCGGTAGTTTCAACGGATGTTGAAGCTGTCATGAGTTGTTGCGTGGTAGTAACTATTCACGATGAACAAACAAAATTAAGGTCATGTCATACTCGTCCATCAGAATACTGATTATGTACAGTTGGGATATTTAGTAAGAGGATAAGGAAGAGAAAAGGGCAAACATTATTATGCGCCATACTTGTTTTTCTTAGCAGATTTGTTCTGATGAAAATGTTGGTGCAAAATTGGTCACATAATATGTTTCTGAACATTGTCCCAAATTCGATGCTTTCCTGTAGGGTCATATGATTGCTTTGTAGTCGCCAGACGTGGTCAATATTTCCTACCTCTTGTATATCGCTCCAATTTATTACCTGCATAGAGATAGGATTCTGCTGGTGGACTGTTAATCCCCGAGACCCGCCCTCTGTACATGTCACTCGACAAATTTATGTATGTTTATTCTTTTGGTGGAAAATTCGAGCCGTACAACGTCGGGCATTACAGGTTAGTGTTTTGGTGGTATTCTTGCATTTACCAGGTTACCACATGTTGAGGCGATTACTCCATCAAATGTCGACGATGCTCATCCGTTGTTTGAGCTGATCTATCATCCCAGCTTTGGAGCTAATGTATCTACTTCCGCTTAAACCGGTGCTAGGGACCGTGTGGATACTTAATAATCTCCACATGAACACCTGCAATAAAAGCGCCGCTGAGATACTAAGGCTACGTCCGAGGATCCACCGTATTCTCGGGTCTGAATGTTGGGTGCCAACGGATGCTTTCCTGTAAAGTCATATGGTTGCTTTCTTGTCGCCAGACATCGGCAATTTTTCCCAACTCTTGCATATCAATCCAACAGCAATATTCCTCTCATCTGTAAGAAAGTTAATGCAATATTCTCATTCCTACTGAACGAGAAAATCAGAAGTGTTTTCATAGAAGTACTGTTTTCATTATTCACCTGGGTCAATTATCGTAGTCTGGCTTGACTCTTTAGTGGTACTGCGGAACTGGGCTACGGGCGATGGCAATGATTCTGGACATGGTGGGATCGTGTATTCAGAGGAATGTTCATACGAAAAACAGGTCGACGTCGGATTTGTGCTATTGTCGATCAGCTCAGATGGTATATCGCTGGAGTTGATAGCAGCTGTACGAGAGAGAAAACAAAATCAGGAAGTGTTCATAACTGCGCCATTCCAAATAATTACGGTACATTACATTTTTGGAAAATCATGATGTCTTGCCGGCATCATTGAAAACTGTTGACCGCTTCTCTCTTACAGGAAACAAGCCTATGTTTATGTATACATTGATTGTCTTTTTGAATTTGGTGCTAATGCTGTTGTATGGAATATGGAATAGGTCTTTGGATTATGGACGCGGATATTCTCTAATGGACGACAGCTGAATTATGAATGACGGACCAGACGCTTGTAATCCATATTTGTCGTTGGATCTAAATAGTTACAACTTTAGCAAAAGATACATTACAACAAGCGACAGCGGTCACATCACTGCAATATGATGTCACATATTTCGAGTGCAGTTCAAAACACATACTATCTACCACTCTTGCAGCGCTGTATATAGGATTTGAACGTTGATATCAGGGTTCTGATGAAGTGGTTTGTTGTTTACATTATGGTATCTATGACGGCCAGTATTAACATTCGCATGAGATCTACTTCGGTAGATATACAGTAGCCAGTCTGGATCAAGGCCACATATAAAATGTTTGAAAGGAATATGGTGAAAGCATCCGAATGAAAATCATATAATGACTATAATGACACAATGGGTGCCATGCTATCATACGCCGCCCCGTTGTGTATCTTATACGTGAATACAATCCGTTGGGCGATGTATTTCTGGATAACCAACGTTATTGAAAAGCTGTTATTCCAGTATTATGAGGAATTGTATATGCTTGAGGGGATTGGTTTTCGTGAGAGTATGTCTCACGATTATGAGCTCGATTTCATGAGATAATACCTCCTGATGAAGAGGAGGTTTTCGTGTTTCGCGTTTTCGGTTACTTGATCAACGTTTTCGTAATTAAGAAATCGATGTCCTGAAGGGCGGTCTTTGAAATTATGAACTCGGCTAATATAAATATAACCTTAACAACACAGCATCAGTTACTGTAGTCACTTGTGTTAGACATGCCATCTTTATGCCACTAACGGTAAGAAACATAAACAATCAACCATGACTACGGTATCGAATCTATAAGCGATAATACCCTGTTTGTATACAGGTACATGTATGAAAGATATATATATAATTCCAACTAAGTGTGTCTGAGAATCCTATGTATACATAAGCATATATACTCGGTAAGATTTCATATATACGTCTACAGCCCAATTTTTAGCCAATTTATTTTCTTCCCACTTCCTATAAACAAAATCAATCGTCTTGTTTTGATGATTGGTAGGGTAGACCAAAGAACCAAAGAAAAACTCCAAGACCATTGCTCTGTTCGAGATTTAATTTGCAGGTACATTACCTTCATAGCACACACGAACTGAGGCCGTGTAGTTTTCTTTGTTTGCATTCAGAAGGATAGAAGAGTTCATCATAATGACCGGCGAAGAGACGTACAGAGTGCATGATTGTGGGGTGTGTGAGACGGCCCAACACTCCTGCCCTGTGGTGTAAGCTTCTCTCTGGGTACATCTCTCTTTACACATACACAGGTCATATTCGGTAAATCAGTAATGGGCTGATACTGCGAAGGATAAAACGTAGAGCCCGAATGGTCCTCATACGTACAGCCACCTGAAAGACAATTCTTATATGGTAAATATGACAATACTTGTCACTGTGCACATTTTACTATGTACTGTATTAGAGTACGTAATTAAAAAACCTACCCACCGTTGTCAGTATCCGTGACTCTAGTTATATCAAAGAATCATGCATATGCACGCCACTCTAATAATGTATGTATAGGCAATCTGATCACACTGTGTATTATGTAGAAGATGCTGTGAAGTAACATTTTTAGTTGTACTGATCTAGATACAAAGAAAACAAACTCGGTAGCATTTATAGATGCTTATGAAAACTCGACAACTGCAAGCAAAGCATAACTCGATTAATCTGATTTGATCCAAATCTCTCAAACGTGGAGATCCTAAACAAGACGGGATGGGGGAGTGCAAATGTCACGGCCAAACATTGCCGTTTGAGAGAGAGAGAGAGAGAGAGAGAATAAAGGTTTAACGTCGCGTTCACCCTGTACATGATGAAATATGAATATGACACTGATTAAATTTCTGAATTCTGAACCTTTATGCTGGTTTCTAGACATCAGTGGGCCTTTTCGGTTTGCATGTCTGACCATTACGTATGAAGGATGATTATTTACCCAAGGTAGGATACTGGTATTGAGATTATGCACAAAGAAACGGTAAACTGAACAATCTACTTCTTTACGTCGAGCATGAATTCTAGATATATTGACCCGAAACTGCTTTCGACAATGGTACTTCCGCCAGTGACATTATCTCCAGCTGACCTGATGTAGGAAATGGAGCCATCTCCTGAAAGTCACCAACACTGGAATTTCTTGTAATTTGGGATGAAGGTAATTTCGATGATATTGTCCAACCACCCAGTGAATTATCATATACATTCACTCAGTATCATTCGCCATATTTAATACGCAATGATGCTACAGTGAATGCTACATGGTGTATGTTCTTAGAGTATGTCATGAGATAAGCTTGATAAATCGTGTATGGAAATAGGCGTTGTTTATTCGATTTGGTTTCCCACAACCAGGAGAGTAAACTCCACAGACTTACATACATGGCATATCAATACCAGATATGGGAGAAAGTTGTCCATTCAGTCTTCACAGGTTTACCAGACTAATTCGTTTTCATAGGGTGGAGTTGATGTTTTTGGGAGAGGCGTTAGTATAGGCTTGCCTGTTCGTCAATCCCAGTTTCCCTTTGAGGAAATAAATATATTGTTTAAACCATTTGATGTTTCAGTTCATGCATAGTTGGACTGGTGGGCTGCGATGCTGCAGATTTGATTGCTAATATTATATATATGAAAACCTAGAAACATATTGATGCACGGTTAAAAAATCACACAAAACACAATTCTAAAACAATAAAAATAATGAGTATAGACAATTTTAATAGTCCACCAACTTCGCTGATAATGTTCACAGATATATCCGTCCAGACATATCCTATATTTCCATCGTATCTTAATCTCACCTATTAATCTCTGTCGGATATTGACATCAGAGTGTGAAGACGTTATATTATTACAGTTACCTCAAGAATGATTCGGTTTACAAGGGTGATATGATTAGATAAGACGATCTCCATAAAGATACAATTTGAGATCATTCTCTAATACTGGTAGAGCTCAGAAGCTCTGTCCTCCAATTATATTATAACTATGGTACTATTGAGAACATCCTGCTCTCCAGTTATATTATAACATGGTACTATTCCAAAGATCCTGCTGTCCAGTTATCGTATAATATGATACTACAGAAGATCCTGTTCTCCTGTGATCATATAATTACGCTGCACCTCCTATAAGATCCTGTTCTCTAATTATTGTGTAATATGGCACTACTCATAAGATCCTGCTCTCCAGTTATAGTATTGCCCTATATTATATATTTATATAATAACCTAAATACTGTATACAGAGATTATTATGTATGCCTAAGTTTGTATGTCCAATGCGATACCAGTTGTGGTTTTTTTTGATCATGGAGTGAAACATTTGTTTGGCCACACGATATGGGGAGTAATCAAAGATTTGTTTGTAACGATTTGAAAATAGGACAATATCCCTAATGGTGAGTTTGATAACGAGAGAACCCGCTGGCTGGTGTAAAAGTTACGCCCCTGGTACAGAGGTTCTGCAAAAGTATATTTACACCTGTGTAAATTAGCACTGTATGTAAATAAAAATAATGTCCCAGTGAATTTAAAAGGTCAGTATTACCGCCAGACCAATACATTCATTGTGACATGGGACTTTGGTAAGATATGTAAGAGGACCGTATTTCTTCCTGCGTTATGCCAATATTTGTTCTTTGGTATTGTGACTACTGTGAATAGGCATTCTTAGGTTTACAAGAATAAGCCAGCTGTGAAATTTGCTGAAAATAACATAAGTTATTGTGTATAAATGCATATGTTCGTCGAATCCATGGTGGCCTTGGTCGTTGACCTCAGAACTTTCAGACTTCCATATGGTTTGCATCTCATTTTACTTACATCTGGTTATACCCATGTGAACGCTTTGCACAGTTTACATTTGCATGGGTACATAAATATGCAGACATGCATATAAACAGACGAGTATATATGTGCATGTGTTTGGGGATAGTAGTATAGAATGATTATTTGACCTCGCATTGAGTGCACTTTTGTACCTTTGTCCGCATTGCTATGATGTCACTTCCGGTTCCAATCACGTGACGAAGCGCATGCGCACAATACCAGATAATAATGAAATTATTAAACAAAATTGAAATTTGTACATTTAATCAGCAGACAATTGAGATAACTGCACAGAAATACACACATCGAAGAACACATCGGCTGCTTTAACTGTGACAAAAAAATCATGTTGATATTTCCAAATTGGTCAAAATCTCTTGAGAGAGAGGGAGAGAGAGACAGACAGAAGTTTATTCAACGTCGAATTTCAAGTATGGGACATTCGCAAGAAATGTGGTATTACATTATCTTAATATTTCTCAATTATTTAAGAAATCATTTCTTGTCAATCTCCCATTGTTTTCGTTGATGAGACAAAAAGCAGTTTTAAAGCAGAAAAAAATATTCTTCATCATATTCAGTTTTGAGAAGTTGCAGTTGCCTTTTTTGATCACTTTTTTGAATTAAACAAGTTTGAATCTAATTTCTTCAGTAAGTCTTTTTAAGAAAATTTTAGATGGTCAGGAAATAGGTTTCATTGTGTAACAAAGTTCAAACATCAGTGATACCGCAATGAGGATCGGCGATACAAGACAGGTGTAAGATAATTCCGGGGACCGAGAGTCGTTTACGCACACTGTACTAGCACACTGGTTTAAACAGGACAAGGCAAAACTCTGGAGAGATTTGCTTTGATTGGCCGGTTAGTCCAGCTGAGTCTCAAGGAGTGTTGGCGATGAAAGGTTTGATATCTGCTTTGTTCCAGGTGCCAGAAAGTTACAGGTTAATTTGCATGACATATGGCCAAGAACTATTACAAAAAACTACAAACAATCCTGATAGAAAGTTCACAAACCTTGCTGGTAGCTTTCGCAGATGAAGACATGTCGGGAATTGCAGGCTGAATCAAACCATTTTCCACCCGTTATGTTGCTCAATACACAAAGTTGGTTGAGACTGTTCGGTTGACCACGCTCCCAGTTCTGATAGGTTTTCTGAGCAACGCAGTCTCCAGACCAGTGATACTCACGAAACCTTTGGGAAAACATGCCAATCCAGTACCAAGACCTGAACAAGATAATCATTACAAAGCATCAATCAAAGCATTCAATATGATCCTGATGATGTTACAAAGTCGTTATCTAGAGTATGATGCATCTCAGTCACGCTTTGATTGTGTATGCTCATGTGAACACTGTAACTGCATTGTTTCATACGGTCCCTAGTCCCATGTTCAGCTGAATTGAACGCAAGTCACGCTACGCACTCTGCTCATAGCTATTCGCCAAACCAGTTTTCAGAACATCCCCGGTTATGTTTTACAGTGATAAACGCAGAGGTGCCCTCCAATGAACATGTACACAAACTGAAAGGTAATTCCAACGCCTAGGATGAGAGATGGGCGTGCACATCAATTGAAAATCTTCGGTTATGTATAACTACTGAGAGATCATTCCTGCACTTAGGCTGATATATGTGGACGTGCTCGTCAATGAATATGCCGGAGTACCGAAAGATAATTCCCACGTCTAGGAGGACACGTGAACGCGCCCGTCAATGATGTACATCTGCAAGTTAATAATTAATACGAATCATCTCCTTGAGGAGAATCCCTATGTTTCATTCCTCGATCCTGCCAAATATTTTCTGAAATAATATGTTGACAAAATATAATGACGAAGTAATCTGTAAATGAAAGAAACTTTGAAAGGATGATAAATGCCGTCGTCATAGGAATCGAAACCTATACCATAGGCTGACATAGTTAGACGTTAAATCTAATCTCTCCACAATCCATCCTTAACGCCCTCAGATGTATTTATAAAACGATTACATAATTAGGTATTCGATATTTTTATCTAATTCCAGCCTCAGCACAGGTGGTCAGAGCGATAACGCTCTCACAGGCAATGGCGTCAGACGGTAATGTAAGAGGTTAATATCATGACGTCGAACGTTCTTCGTGACACAGAGGGTGACGCGCATTGTGTGCATCGTAGGTCAATGTGCCGCTGACGTGATGCCTATGGATTATAACAGGGATCTTCCTATCTCATCAATCTCTATATCTCTGGTTTTATATTCATAAATTTCAAATATTTATATCACACTCTTAACACATCTTTCCACTAGTGGCTATGAATCATGTATGATTATATGTTCAGGCATATCAGATTCGAATTCCACTAAAGAAAAGGCAATTAATTGTAATTGGACATAAATAGGTCTTGCCAATTTGTAGAACTACTGAAAATCCTAAAAAGCAACCCAGGTTATTTTTATTGATTGTAAAAAAGTTTATCATTTTTAGTCCACCATATGTATTGTTTTGAATTGCATGAACACGTTTTATTTTATCAGGTTTATCATCCCACATAAAGTTACAAACAGTTTCAGAATTGTATCAATCAATTCTGTGGTGGAATTAGAAAGGCAGAAAAAGGGATATTTATTTTTGGCAAAGCAAATATCTTAATTACAATATTCGACCCAAAAACAGTAAGTGAACGTTCTTTTTCACAAATTTAGTACTTTTTGGATATACAATGTATTTAATTTTATCTTTGTAATTTGTCAACAACATTTATTTTCTGTTTTGGAGAAAAAATATGCCCAATAATTTGAATTCTTCCTGGCACCATTTTGAGTCATATTCTTCGCATATTTTATCTCTGAAACAGTTTTTTCCATCCTATCCGTACACTTTGGTTAAAAGGAGATGGTATTGTAAGACTCATAGGAATGTACATTTCTTCTCTCCATCTGTCAATCACAACGCAATGTACAACGTGTCGTCGGCGGCAACTGTCAATCAACGGAGCGACTGATCGTTCGATTTCAACGTTTGACTAGCCCGTAATGTCCACACGGTATCGTGTCATCGGTAAACAATATTTATTTTACTTTTAATTGGTTCATAATAATAGCCTAAAATCTTATTTCAGATATACTGAATGCAATTTTTTTTTACAAAAATGAGAAAGATTGAAATAACTTGTCGACGTCACACATGTTGCCCTCCTGATTCGAACTCGGTAAAAGAAAATTTCGAGGCGCTTGTGATCCAACGTGCGTATCCACTACACCACGACATACGAACAACTATAACCGGCTATTTTTCACTTTAATCTACTTACGAAAACTTCAAACGTTATGAATCATAACTTTCATTTTTTAGTATGAAGGACTACTTGGACCAAAATGATCTTCTAGCAGTGGGGATATAATGTTACCACACAACACCAAGTTAAATGGCGTTTTGGTCCAAGGGGTCCTTCGCGTCTAAATGCGTGTCTGAAGCACTAGGTTTGGACCCATTTTTCACGAAATAGCACAAGCTGTGGATTTCAGTTTCATGTGATAACTATAATCTTAACGCTATCGCTCTAAAACTTTCACATATTGTGTACTTATATTTTTTCTTGTCGTTACATTAAAACATATTAAGTGTTTTCAGGACATTTTATTTTTTCGATTTCAACCGCACCACGTTTAGGCCAAAATCCCGCCTTATCGTACCATCACCTTTATCTTCAAGTCAGATAGTTTTCCAAAGGAAGAATAGTTCTAAAGCTGCCTGCAGGGATCCCCACTCCTACCCAAGATTAGATAAGTATCACCAACAAACTGATTAAGTTTATGGTCGTGGTCATTTCTCCGGATTCCTTTTACTACAAGGTTATTACTGATAGGGCAACACTTCTGCACACAGAACAAAGATATATGGGGATAATGGATCGCCTTGCATACAGCCTCTTCCAATACTAAACCTTTTCGAGAAAAAAACACTTTGTATTACAGTTGACGTGATATCATTAGATATGTTTTAACCCACTTGGAAATTGTTGGGCAGAACTTGAAGAGCTTTAATCCCTTTTGCCTGAACTTCCACGAAACGGTGTCGAACGCTTTTTCAAAATCCATTAATAAAAGGCATCCAGGCGTATTTCTAATTTCTGTATGATTTATTGAATTAGTAAATTCACTGTTCCCCATGTATCTTCCTTCAGTAAAACCCGTTTGGTCGTCGTGGACAATGTCATTCAAAATTGTTTTGATTCTATTTGCAATCTTGCTAGGCACATTTAGAAGGGTTATCGGCCGCCAGTTTGACTGTCTGGGTTTATCATCTTTTGTAATGCAGGTTATCAACTCTTGTCTCTGACTGATCGATATTTTTCCACATTCAAAGCCATGATTCAAAGATTGTATCAAATACTTTGCAATGTCACGCCAAAAGTTGAAATGAATTTGGTAGTACATCCGTCCATTCCCAGGCCATTTTCGATTTTTATTTTTTGTAAAGCACCAAGGGCTTCTGATGGAGTAATGGATCTCTAAAGTTAGTTAATGAAATTTCCTCAATCTATAATAACTAAATTTACGTCTTCCAATAGGTGGTCATTATTTTTATATACATTTTCATATAAGTTCACTATTTAAAGGAATAGTAAACTCTGCGTAAACTCGTGCTCGACATGACAGAATTATGCCATCAGATTCCAAAAACACGGGTAGAAAAAATTAACAAAATTCTACAGCTCAGTAAACACCGATTTATCGTTCACACTTTAACACTTTATGATCTTCGACATGTTGGAATGACTGTGACGTTTGTGGGCCATACTATTTTTATGTAGATGGCGCTGCGACAAATATGCCTTTGTCATCCGGGCTCTATCCCATAAGGTAAAGCATTAAACAACAACAACGGCAACATTAGCAGCGTTTCTTCTACTGCTATCGGGTGATGTGGCCTGATGTTCTTGCCTCAGAAAGAGAGCTTGTGAAATCATATGCAAAATGCCACATGTCAACCTGTATATCAATTCGACATTCATATATCACGATCCTTATAATCGTCTCCGAGCGTAAAGAAAGGTCCACCGATCTGTCAAAAGCCATCGACACAATAATTTACAATTGGTCTCCATGTTATTAGCTACTCTGGCTTGGGCCCAACTACGTCACAGGAATAATGTCAGGTGATATTTAAAGTATTTTCATTGGCTAACGGCTCTCGGGCTTGTTAAAATGGCGACCTCCACGGATTATTGATTTGGGCAATAATTCTGATGTTCAAAATGATCTCATTCATTCGGAATTACTAGAAAAGCTGATTTGTTTTGTTTTTCGAATACTAATGATATAGTTCTTTCGATATACGTATGCATCATCTTAGGGTTTTCTATTCCTTTAATGAAGTATTTCTTTCTGATTCGTTATTAAACTGGATTCATTTTTCTGTGTTCGTGGGATAATTTAAACTATGTAATTTATTTTTCAAGCGGACAAAATGATTTTTATGACTTTTGTCCATGTTCTACTCACGTGGTTCAAGATTGTACCAACCCGCCTTCCATTTTGTGTTTCTTACTTCTTCGAATTCAGTCGCACTGCGGTGGCCTAATGGTTAGAACGTTGGCCTCGTAAGCGGTACGTACTTGGTTCAATCTCAGGTCGGGGCACACGAAAGACTTGAAAAATTGAACTTGTTGCTTCCTCGCTTACGCTCAGCATTAAGAGAATAGATCAGGGACTGGTTCCCTCGGTGTCCGTATAATGAGGCTCGATTGAGTGTCATGTCTGTCTCCGACATGATTTTTCAGTGGGACAGCAGTATAAAATGGCAGAAATAGATCTGTTCTGTTACAAGTAGGTACCCCGCCTCCCACTCCCCCCCCCCTTCCCTTTCCCTCTCCCGTCGTGATATAGCTGAAAAAAAATGTTGAAAGCGGCGTCAAACCCTATTCACTCTCTCGCACATTCTTCGAAATCATTTTAATAGAACTCTAATATAGCTAAATCATCTACATTTTTTATGACAGATTCTAGTTCACGAATTTAATCTTCCAGGTATTTTCCGACTTCAGTGGCATTTATTTTCCGTTCGCTTGCGTGTTTGATTCTTTGCTCTCTGATCTGGAAAAGCAGTGTTTCGAAAAGTAGACGATCATTTATTGTGAATTGTCGTGCATTATCGTCGTTTTCCTTTGTTCGGGATAACAACACTTGTATCTATCTATTATATTATTTATTCATGCTATTTTTTTTATTTATGTTATTAATGTCACCTCTATTTCGTTTTGAGCTTAATGTCTCAATATCAAATTTCCAGGTTATCGTATATTGTCAATACAGACTATTTCGAACACACGCCATAATCCGAAGTCACGCTTTGGATCTCCCATTATTAGTATGTCTCCCTCAACATAGTTGGGGGGAGACATCTAGTGTGTGTGCTGTCTGTCTGTCTGTCTGGATGAATGTCTGAATGGATGTCTGTCCGTCCCCTTGCCTTGTCTGCAAAATATCTGGAGAACTACTGGATGGAATTTCACCAAACTTGGATGGAAGCTTCATTGGGATAGCCCCCTCATTTGTTTATGTTTTGGTGTGTGTGCGTGCATTCATCCATGTCCGGTGTCCGTCCGTCCGTCCATCTACTTGTACATGTATATACAGGCATTGTCTGCAAGATATCTTAAAAACTACTGGATGGAATTTTACCAAACTTGGATGGAAGCTTCAGTGAGATAGCCCCCTCATTTGATTAGGTTTTGGTGTGTGTGCGTGCATTCATCCGTGTCCGGTGTCCGTCCGTCCGTCCATCTACTTTTACATGTATATACAGGCCTTGTCTGCAAGATATCTTGAGAACTACTGGACGGAATTTCACCAAACTTGGATGGAAGCTTCATTGGGATAGCCCCCTTATTTGATTAGGTTTTGGTGTGTGTGCATGCGTTCATCCGTGTCCGGTGTCCGTCCGTCCGTCCATCGACTTGTACATGTATATACAGGCCTTGTCTGCAAGATATCTCGAGAACTACGTGACGGAAGTTCACCAAACTTGGATGGAAGCTTTATTGGGATAGCCCGCTCATCTGATTAGGTTTTGGTTTGTGTGTGCGTTCGTCCATGCTCGGTGTCCGTCCGTCTGTCCATGGATGTACTTTCTGCAAGATATCTGAAGAACTACTGGACAGAATTTCACCAAACTTGGATGGAAGGTTCATTGGGATAGCCCCCTCATTTGATTAGGTTTGGGTGTGTGTGTGCATTTATCCATGTCCATCGTCCGTCCGTCCATCTAATTGTTCATGTCTATACATACCCTGTCTGCAAGATATCTGGAAAACTACTCGACGGAATTTCACCAAACTTGGATGGAAGCTTCATTGAAATGGCCTTATGATCTAATTAGATTTGGGTGTGAGCTAGTGCTTGCGTGGGTCCATGCAAAATGTGCTTATCTGTCTGTCCAATTTGTGTTCACTCCATATCTTGGAAACTACTGAAGGTAGATGCATGAAACTTCTATACGGTACAGCATGTATACTATAGGTGTGGCTCTTGTATGTTTTGAATGTTCCTATAGTGTGATCAGTTTCGAAATAGTTGATGCTTCACAATTACATGTAGGCCCCTATTTCACATTGGTTGGACGCTGTAGATGTCGACAATCCACTCATTGCTATGTAAATCCCGACTCCTCACTGGGTTACTACATGTATATGCAACGATAAAAATCGCCTCCTTGTAATTAATATTTTTAGATGCGCAGCTTTGTTTAGGATAATTATTGCTACATTCATTTTATAGCACTTTCCCTTAAATTATGTGCCCACTCAAGGCAAGGTGGGAAGTTGGGGGAGACGTATGTTTTTGCTTAAAAAAAAACAACCCGCATAGGCTTCATGCCGGAGCGGCAACTCAAGGGTCAAAGCGGAACCTCTAGTTACATTTGCGTTAAGTGTTGTATCTCTGAACAATGAAAGCGGTAAATCTATTTCATCTAGTTACAATGTACATGCGCTGGTTACTACAAGCGCTGGTCACAAATGTCTTACATGTATATCTATTAACTGGGCGCGTCAGCATTCCTGCATCAAAGTCACTCGAGTACACGATTTTCAAAACAATTCGCTATAAACTGTTAGAAAGATTGGATAGATGTGACCGAAAATAATTGTGTTAAATCTATATCCTACAAGTTGGATATTTTCTGCATATATACCTTACTTAGCAGTTGACTGCTCTACTCACATATTGGTTCTCCAGAGCCCATCATTGCGCTTGAAATGTTCTATTATTCTGTGTTTGTCAAGTGTGTCAACTTTAAGTAACCTCCCTCCCTGCGACTGACAAACACGGTTTGCTGTATTCCACGAAGCTTTCTTTGTATATAGGGTGAATACGGTCTTGTTCGTGGTCTTAGGAGATCCATTAGGACCTGCAATGTCAAAGAGAAAATTATCACATCACATAATGTTTAGATCAGAATCACTCTGAATCACTCTCACTAAAGTTACTGAGATGGCGAAGGGGTGTTCAGTCTACATTTGAGTTAAACGCCAACAATTGACAACCTAAAGGTCGTTCAAATTTGTTATGTGTGATATACATGTAGGTGATAAAAAAGTATATATTTTTTAATCATCTTGTAAGTTTCTGGCTTCTAGCAATATTGTGACAAATATTAAAAGTTATGTCTCGTATACTGACAAATATAGCAGAACTCGTTGAAATGACATGCTATTTCCAGTTTGCATACCTTTTTATTTTATTAGTCTTTTTTTAATACCAAGTTGAAGATCATGCAAGAGACAAATTGTTCAGGGTTTGATATACCTATCGTTAAGAGGGTTCCAGCCAAATTCAAATTTAAGCCTACTGCGCATGTTTATAAATAGGGATATTTAAATGAAATTTAAAGGAAAATATTAACTTTAACTTATCTAAATATTTTTCTTATCCTTTGAGCTAGGGAATGGAAACTTACCACACTATACTCTTGGGTCATTCCCTACAAGAAAATGTAAAGAATCCAAGATGGCCAATTTGATGACGTCATAATGACGTCATTTAAAAAAGGCCTTTTTGGTCGATTTGTCCGGGGTTTTTTTTTTTTTTTTTCGATTTATGGGTTTTCTTCACAAAGAGTGCATGATAGTAAATAATAATCTGATGTGAAATAAAATAGTGTTTGTCCACTTTTTTTGTAGCAGAAAAGCGGGAATTTTAAAGAAAAATGACGAAAACATAACTTTTCTGGTACTGCACATGGACACCATTTTGAATTTACGCACGATCCTCTGCTCGGGGATTATGTAAATAGGCTCAAATGACCCCAGTATCATAAACTATAAAGTCGCAGAGTGTCACCTCTAAATTTTTTGTCGTTCCGGAGATAGGTTGACAAGTTTGATAGGACGGTCCGTAATAGCTCCCCTAGGTCGGGTAGGGTTCAAGAAAAAGTTGTGGAAACATTTTTGAATTGGATAATGTATTTTTCAAATTTGGAGGCAATAAGCCACATTGAAGGGATGCTGGCAAACGGATTTGGGCAATTTGAATGCAATGTTGGCATTCTACTGTCTTGAAGAGAAGCCTGGTAACCCTCATTCTTATTAGATTTTCCGATTCATCACTGTGTCAGAAAACTAAAGGGGCATCTTGGAGAAAATGGCATTTTAACTTCTTAACAAATGTAACCTTTTTCTTTGAAAAGGAATTCCTATCTAATCCCACTTTTCAGAGGGATAAAACATTATAATAGGTCACACTAAATCTCAGATTTTGCAAAAAATAAGAGTGGTGACCTCTTAATTTTGCCATTTATTTTCAATGTTAAACGTTTATGCCATATATGTCAAATTACAAGAAAATTGATATATATTTTCCAAATTGCCTGGAACCTCCTTAACAAGTATCACTGACCAGTGTTATTAAATGGTTCGTCGGTAGTGGCTGACGAGTGTGTTGAGGATTCTTGGCATGCTGGAGTCAACAGTTCAGAAGAATTTCCATAAGGGAAACAGGTGGAAAATGGAATGACGCTGTCGTTAACCAGATCAGTTGGTATATTCCCGGAGTTGATGGTAGCTGGAAAAGAGAGAAAATTGGAGCAAAATCTGTTCAGAACTGCGTCAAATAAAGATCTGGTCATATATTATATTCAAATAAATATCTGGTCATACATGTATTTGACATATTGTCTACTCTTGGCGAAGAAATGCTAACTCAAGCAAGTTGATTCGTGTCTATAGTTAATATTAGAACCAGATAAGGTGATGTATTCCAACCTCCAAATGTTAAATTCTGGTGGAGACGAAAGTGGACAGTGATTGGATGGTTGGAACGGAACCAGATGCTAAATTTTGCCTATGTATCTCGATCTGTGTTCTGGTTCGATGATTCGGAAATTCTGTCACAGATTAATGGTCCCTGATATTTCGAGGAAGGGAAAATTTAATATATCCGCTATTTACCACCTCCGGGATGTTACAGTTGTGTGAACGCCCTTATTGCACACGCGCAAACATGACATCACATTCCTGTTGTTCACATAGACGTGTTGAGTCACACATTATTACATGGTATCAGTATTTGGGTACTTTGTTGAGAATGCAACATCCTCTCTCTCTTAAATCTAGTTTAACCATATCTGGCCTGGGCTTTTTGGGACCTGTCCAGGCCTGGGTGTGTGTGGGGGGGGGGGGGCTGGCGAAATGGCCGAAATGCCTCCCCCCCAATTATTTTTCTTAACCCTTGATCTAGGGGGCTGAAACTTATCACACTATACCCTTCGGTCAAGTTCTACCAGAAAATGTAAAAAAATCCAAGATGGCCGCTTTGATGACGTCACAGTGACGTCATTTTTCGTCGATTTTTCGTTCACATTCTCCGATTTTTTATTTTTGCAATTTCTCCACAAAAACTGCATGATAAATTACTAAATATTAATGTGATGTGAAATAAAATAGTTTTTGCCCACTTTTCGTCTCGGAAAAGCAGAAATTTTGAAGAAATATGACAAAAACATCACTTTTCTGCTACCCCATGTGGCCGCCATCTTGGATTTACCCATGATCCTCTGCTTGGGGGGTTATGCAAATAGACTCAAAATGACCCCAATGTGATAAACTATAAAGTCACGGAGTGCCAGCTCTCCATTGTTTGTTGTTCTGGATATAGCGCAGAAAGTTTGGTAGCGGGGCCATAATGCCCCCACCCCCCCCCCCAGACCAGGTAGGGTTAATGATGGGGATGTCTAGTAATGACGAACTCTGTTCCTCGAGGTGATGTTTCGTGATAGACTCTCGTGCAAACTACTTGCAAACCATATAATCGACATTGCAGTTAGGCCAAACCTCTTCAAAACGAAACTTACCCTAACGCTGTTGTTACATGTACATAACTATTTTCCATCTTAAAGAAATGAATTGGCTTGACTTTTTTCATCGTCGAAGTAAGGACGGAATGTGATATTCCAAATATTGTATTCTGCCCGTCACATATGCCGTAACCGTAAACCTATATTTACAGTAGAATTTTAATCTTATAATCCAGGTTCAAGTAAGATATGTTGTCCATTTTTGCTACGGAAGCTTTCAAATTGATCCAGAATTAATGAACAGTTATTAATGTTTTTTTGGAAAGAGTTCGTAATATTCCGTAATTTCTCCACAGCTGATTGTCCAAGTCAATGGACGGACTGTCCTCTTCATCAAAGGTAATGTAGATAAACCAAGATGGTAAATCAGGGAAATACCATACAGACGTGACACTATGAACAATTCGTGCGAAATGTTCGCCAATATTCTACGAGAACCCATAATAAGCCAATCATGTCAAGTTCTGCCTTTTCAATTTGACACAGGCGTTTAGTTCACGGATATTAACACCTTCGTATGACACGATCTATTGATATTTACTACCGCCTGACAAAACCAGACTTTTCGTTTACTACCCACACTGTTTGGAAATGATGTGATATCTGGATAATTTTTCACGATAATGTTTACTATATTGGACCAGGTGCTACCGTGTGTAATTACTGGGAGTGCGATTTTGGAATTATTTCACCAAGCTAGCCACCTGATTGGCCAACAAATGTAGTTTGAAATTCGCACAGAATTTATATAGCGCTGATGTCAGGTATAATTTTCCGTGATGTTATATCTGAGATTTGATCAAGAGCCGTTAAAAAATGATATTTCCTTTATAGGTGGAGGGTCAGTGACCTGAGTTTATTCATTGGATCAGTCAAATGCACTGAACTACGACCAGCGTGTTGTTTTATTACAAACGGTAACATCATGGCAAATAGTATAAAGGAACTTTACCTTCGAAGCAGATTCGTACCGAGGCCGTGTAATTTTTACTGGGTCCAGTCTGAAGAGCGTCATGTTTCATCATATCACTCGCTGAGGAGGAGAAGTATCGTGTACATGATGATGTTGACGATGTTCTGTGTGTCACGCCCCAACATTCCTCTCCAGTGTCGAGAGGTTTGGCTCTGCTACAGCTCTCTTCACATGCACTCAAATTTGCTTCAACTGACGCTCGAGTGTTAAAACCTTTCTTAAAAATTTGGCCAGAATAGTTCTTGAACGTACAACCGCCTGAAATGATATATTCATTCCCGCTTGTAAGGTCGACCATACCACACAGAGTAGTTTCAAGTATTGATTGTCTACAAATTTTCAAGTTTCTCAAATATAGGCCTAAAACAAGCCCTAACTAACTCTTCGATAGCGTGTCTCTGAGAACATTTCAAATGGATTCATAATAACGTTAGAATCGGGAATATTTGCTCAAAGCTATACGAGTTATTGTTCATATCCTAAACATGAATCCAGTCTGAAAAGTTCAATCAAGCGAATGTATAATGAATTCATTCTTCGAGCATAGGAACAGAACTAATCAGAAAGAGACAAACCATTCCAGAAGATACTGTGTACGTTAGACTTACTTCTAGAGAAAATATGTCCCAGTCTCAATTTATAGAATAATTGATGGCCATCTGTGTATTGTAGATCACTGGGTCACTGAGTTATAGATCACTGGGTCAATGTGTTGTAGGCCACTGAATGTTGGATCTGACAGTTTTATTTAGTATTATAACTCGAATGTGATTACATTGTGCTCATTATTTGAGACTATATAATATGCAGATAAGCTGGTCAATAGTCACAACTTCGTATCTGCGTTTGTAGCCGCAATGATAACAAGCAAGTTACAATCGACTAGTCTTTCATTCACTATTCAGCCGTCGTCCATTACAGAATTTCCGTGTCCATACTCCAGAGACCTAATTCATAGAACAGCATTAGCACCAATAAATTAAACAAAAATTGAATGATAGTATACATAAAAATAGACTATTTTCCTGCAACAGAGAAGCGGTCAACCGTTTTCAATTGGGCAAAACATGATGTTCCAAATATATCAAATCCGTATGGCTGATCAGTATTCTTAATCGTTATGATTTTCGTTGTAAGTCCTTATTAAGAGTAGTTTGCATATGTCAAGCTTTGATCGAGACTGTTCATATGAACACTATGAGGATCTTGAAATACACAGGTTCGTACGGCCCCTAGCACCGGATAAAGCAGAATTATGCACAAATTACTAAACGCAACGCCGTAGATCTTGCACGCTTCGCTGGTATTTTGTTATCATCATAATATGTATCGACAAATTTCAGAATCTTTGAATGGATGCACTTGGTAGTATAGAGAAGCAAAAGACAAGCAAAATTGTTCAATACTATCAGATTAAAGAAGAATGGAAGGTCAGTTGACCCTTTATATCTGGTAAAAAATGTTTCATATACGATTTATTCCATATAGCTGTAGGTTCGTTTGCACGTGACAGGCCAAGAACGATCAACAGCGACGAACCAAAACAGCCTTGATAGAAAGTCCACTAACCTCCTTGATAACTCTCGCAGATGAAGGGGAATGGATCATTACATAGCCAATCCCGCCAGACCCCACGATCTTTTCCATTTGTCACACAATGCTGATCACCACCTTTTGGTTCAATCGATTCTTTTTTCCACTTCCTCCAATTATCCTGCACAAAACAGTCCCCGGACCAGTTATACATTCCATTCTGCTCAAACAGGCCAACCCAGTAGCGATCTTTAGTCCTAAAAGATAAAGATAAAGCGCATCCTTTGATTTCGGTACAAAAGCAAAAAAAAAAAAAAAAAAAAAAAAAAACTGAAACAAAAACAAACAAAAGGAACTGAATAACGACAATCGCGAGGGGAAGGAGAAGAAGATATTTCGTAGAGCTTCACGATCACCAGCTATAGCAGACGACAAAGATGTATGGCGGGACCTTTTTTTGGTCGAGTTTTCGAATTTTTCATTTATGCAATTTCTCCGCAAAAACTACCTGATAAATTTGTAAATATTAATGTGATGTGAAATGAAATAGTTTTTGCCCACTTTTCATAGCGGAAAAGCAGAAATTCTGAAGGAAAAGGACGAAAACAAAATATTTTTCTGGTACCCCACGTGGCCGCCATCTTGGATCTGTCCATGATCCTCTACTCGGGCGGTTCTGCAAAAACGCTAAAAATGACCCCAATATTATAAACTATAAAGTCAAGGAGTGTCAGCTCTTAAATTTTTGCCCGTTTTGAGATAGCACAGCAGGTTTGGTAGGCCTAGTCATTTCGCCTCGACCCCACCACGTAGGGTTAAACTTGATGGCTATCCGAACAGAATATCCCTTTGGTTTCCTTAAGTGGCATTTAGAAGTTGGGAAGTAGATACATAAACAAACTGCTTATGGATAACAACTTCTAGTTTATTCAGGACGACGTTTCGATACAGATACTAGTATCGTTCTCAAGTCAATGACATCGACAAGTAAATAATCAGTATATATACAGTTCCTTGGGTAAATGTCAATAGGATGATAACAATAGTATTATACTAGGTGAGAAATTTATAATAGGACAGGATTAGACTGTGGAGATGGCTAGATTAATTAACAAGGTGGATTAATTAACAAGGTAGGCTTCTAGGCACGGTGGGGTTCCTGGATTAGTAGGTCATAGGCGCTGGGGATGAATAGGCCCTGGTCTCTGTTCAGTTGTGGTTTATCCCTTGTAGGGTTAAACTTGTATAACAAATACACAGACTTCCTGATATCCACGTATACAAGATGTCATATTTTCGTCAACAAATTTGGAATGATCATGTCTGCTTTCAGGTTTGCATTAGGGTTTGAGTAAATTTATTCAAAAATCTTTCAAGCTAAACTTGATATGAAAGGTTATCATCTAAACAAGTAGTAAGCTAATTTAGAGCGAATTCGAATAATCAGTAATCAGTAAAGTGAGGTTGGGGTCATTCGAGGAACACTCCATCAAATGTCGGGGTGGTCTTCCTCTACCTCGAGTCATTGGAAGGTATCTATATTATGTTCATGTGATACTGTATGAAACAGAAAGCAGCTCCAATCATATCTCTTAATTCTTTATTACTCTATCTGATAAGCAGCACTCGGTGGCATTAAGGTCGTGTTCGAGAAGTGGTGAATGTAATATTGACTGACCAATATCCGAACAGAATATCCCTTGTACCATGCTAAATGCGAAGACAATACCTATTTTGAATATACAAACAGTGTATATTAAAAGTGGCGTATAATTATTATTATAAAACATGTAGGGTCGAATGCGCTATCAATAAACGCTGAACACTTTTCCATGTTTATTCACAGTGCCTCTATGATATTTCTTCATTACTCCACGAAAGCAATACAACTGAGAGGATCAACACAATACACAAGACTGGAAAGATTCGGGTGTGAATATCAGATAGTATGACCTACCGAAACCTTCGTTAGGTGCTACTTTACTACCAGTTGTCTAATCTACTCACATGTTCGATTTCCACGGACCCCCAACGCGTTTAAAATGTTGTATTACTTTGTGCTTTTCTTTGGTGTCTACTTTGAGTAGCTTCCCTCCGCCAGCTTGACAAACCTTGTTTGCCGTGTTCCACGAAGCGGGGTTGGTGTACAGGGTGAAAACTGTCTTCTGTGCGATCTTAGCCGATGTACCAAGACCTGCAATGTCAAATAGGACATTATCATAGCTTGCAGTGCTTTGCATAAATCAGAAATATTGCCTGACTCTGTGTTAGATCCAGTCTCCCTAATTCATATGAACCAGCACATTACCCGTAGACTCAAGTGAATCATTCCCTTACATTGACATCTCCATTTTCCGGCCATATCATTACAGATAGGCGAGTCGTTTCGCTGCATAGAACGCTCACACGGCTTCTTTAATAGTACAGAAGACGCCCAACATCGAATGCACGTTCATTTTCATGTAGATTTGTTTGAGGTCAAACGACCTATAACCGTAAAGTTTGGTTTGTAATTTGAAAACAGCGTCAATGCATTCAGAATAATAATTTGAGAAGATAAAATATTCGAATCGGCGATGAATGATTCCAAGAGTTCGTACATAAATCAAGACAGACGTATTACAATTTAAGTACACAGCCAATGGAAATGTCCATACAATGTTAAAACTTGGTAGCAATAATATACGCACTAATAATACCGTCCCTATTTAATTCTCGTCATTTGACTTGGGTAGAATCATCCTGGTGTAGTCTCCCGTGATTGAAGCATCTATTATATCACAAACAGAGTGGAGTTTGATACGCATATTAAATATCTCAAATCATTTTTAAAGTTAATGCTTGTAAATTTGGGATAATTTCTTCAAATGCATTTCTCGGAAATTCGACAGAGATAACAACGGATAAAAAAATGAAGGAAACCACTAGTCCATAGGAGATATCTTTTCCCACAAAAATAGCACAGCAGTTCTTGAGAAATATGCGTTATTGAAAGCGCGAGCGTCTAGTCCGTCATTCAATATTCAGCCGTCGTCCACTGAAGAATTTTGGCGTTCATAATCCAAATACCTAATTCATATAGGCCTAATAGCGTTAGCATAATAGCATTATGCTAAAAACAGGCTCTTTTTTCTAAAGAAAGTTGATTATTTTAAAATAATGTTATACTTGTCCCAAGCCCATTGGCGATGCCAAATGTCTGTCATTCTGGACATATAAACTTTCAAGAAATAAGAAATACAGACACCTCAGAACCAAGTTAATTTGAGCGGAAGAGAAAATGATCCCAATTACAAGCGCCTGGTCCATCATTCATAATTCAGCCGTCTTCCATTAAAGAATATCCGCGTCCATAATCCAAATTACAAGCGTCTGGTCCGTCATTCATAATTCAGCCGTCGTCCATTAGAGAATATCCGCGTCCATAATCCAAAGACCTATTCCATATTCGATATAACAGTATTAGCACCAAATTCAAAAAGACAATCATAGTTTACATAAACATAGGCTAGCTTCCTGCAAAAGAGAAGCGGTCAACAGATTTCAATGATGCCGACAAGACATCACGATGTTCCAGAAATATCAAATCCGTATCGCTGATCAGTATTCTTAATCCATAATATTCGTTGTAAAGTCGTCATCTAGAGAATGATGTAACCCTGTCACGCTTCCATTGTGACTGTTCATATGAGCATCATGACGATCATGAAGTACATGAGTTTATACGGCCTCTAGCCCAAGGTTAAGCGGAATTAGACACAAGCTACGAAACGTAACGCGATCAGCATGCGATATGTATCGCCAAATTTGAGAAACTTTGAGTGGAGGCGCTTGGTGGTATAGCCCTGTTTTATAAGTTTCTGCAACAATATTTTGTGACTTTGACTAAAATCGTCACATTTAACACAGGATCTAGCAAATACTACTAGGCGAGATATGTATACGCCATATGCAGGTTCAACTGGAATATTACTGTTCAGAAAAGGATACTTTACGATGTCGAAATTGTAATCATCTTTTTTGACATAAAGTCGACGAGAGAGAAGGTTCGCTTCAGTTTTATAGAGATATAGGTCTAAATTTGATGTAGTCAGGCAGATATGTGAAATGATTGTGCACTTTTTGATAAAAGCATGAAATTTGGCAGGATGATAGATAAACACATATGACCAAAGTCGCAATTCGGCACTTCTGAGACACATAGAAGACCAATTTAAACGGTTATACCCACATTTGCGTACTCAAGGAAGTTGATCAACACAGTTTTGTTACATCAGAACTGATGGATTTCGAGACGGCGTCCATTTTCTTTTCAAAATGGCTGCCGAGAATCGCTTATTTTCATTGTTATGTGACTTACGTGAACAGATACACAAACATCTGAGTGACCTATAAGGTTTTTGATGTGTTTGAACACTGGTTACTTGTGGACACGTGACACGTGTGATTAAGTTTCCACATGAACAGCTGCAACAAAAGCGCGGTTGAGATACTAAGGCTACATCCTAGAATCCTCCATATTTTAAAGTCTGAAAGTGAGGTGCCAAGAGAAGTTTTTCTATAAACTGGTATGGTTGTTTATCAGTCGCCAGACGTCAATTGTACCCTTGTTTAACATATCTCTCCAACTCGTCCACATAGTTGATACTTGCAATAGGTCATATATTGGGAATTTACCGAATACTCTGTTTGGTTGACACGACATGTGGCATCGCGTATTCACAACGGTTACCTTCCCTTATATGTGTTGTAGTCCTTGCAATATATGACGTTTGTGACGCTGAAGACTAATCTCCGTGACAGATGCAGAGAGCTGCGAATAATACAAATTAATTCAGCTTGTTGCATGTATATGAGTGGTCTGCTTCTTCCCTGAAGGAACTGACTGATATTGTTTTTTTAAAACTTTCTGGAGAAATCTACTTGAAACGGTTAAGAAATTCAACAACATCCTCGAGGCTACAGAAGTCCCACCTACATCAAAGAAACGTGAATGTCCTCCTAACACAGAGGCCGTCAAAAACAAAACACAGCAATCGATTATTGTGAGCGGGGCTTGAAGTTTGACGCGATTGGTCGACTCAGTCAGTTTGACCTTTTTCACATTTCACTTTATAGGGCAGCGGACACAAACCAGATGGGTTTCTTTTTAGACCTCCCTCGAACAATGGAGAAAACGCTTACCCCAAATGTGGCGGTCTGTACGGCGGATATCTCACCATGACTCCCTTCTTTGTGAGAATTCAATCAAGACTCTCATACTTTGCTGGATTATTTTTCTACAAACACCCATTCTCATTCCAACCATCGCAAAGAAACACCAAGCCTGTTGAGGAGTTGTTGACAAACCTAGCGTCTAGTCCGTCACTCAATATTCATCTGTCGTCCATAATAGAATTTCTGAGCCCATAATGCTTATGACAGCATTAATAGCACCAAATTAAAAACAATCATACAATTCAAGCGCGAAGAGAAAATGCATTCTTCAGCAAGGTCAGTTGTGGCTTGGACTTCAACACTTCGCGGCAGCTTGACCTTTTTGAGTCAGCTTGAGTTGAGTGACGAAGCCATACATGGAAATTCTCTAGATAAATTTCTTTCGGAACATTTCAGATAGATTCTGACAAAGGTCCCGATTTCATGAACCATTCTGGCAATATAAGCGTTTGTGGTCTTCTTGCTGTCCAGCAAATCCTCACTGTCTCCAGGAAAGGGTTTCCAATATTTCTCGAAGAATCCAAAAAGCAAATCATTTTAATATGGAACGCTACCTGAATTCCCCTCTTCATCTACTCAGTATGCTTATGGTTGATCCTGGATGTATATGTATACTAGTCAATTATCGTTATGATGCAGGAGTCTAGAGCTGTTCAGGAGCTGTTTGGTTCAACACGAGCTTCCAACCAGGAGCAGGTTGTCAGGACAAAGCTTTGGAAATTAGAGTTGTGGTTTAGACAGGTGTGTGTGCTTCAGAATATGCAAGCGATAAATAGTTCAGGAAATATCTGTTTGGGGAAGTTGCAAGTATTCGTCTAGGTTTTGAATTTCTGCAGTAGTGATATCTGGCTTCAACACATATATTTCCACCAACAAAGATGAAATAAGGACAACGAGACACACTGTAATGGTTCTGTGTCACTTGCTCAGGGCAAACAAAGCAATGTCAATTTTGTCGATTATGCCAAAAGGTATATAATGAGTCTCTGCGTATTCAGTGAGATGCCACATTTTACAATTCATTAGTTTACTAAAGATGTTGAGGGGCAGAGGCACTATGATTAATGACAAAAATTGATCATTATTCAACCTATCAGCAACAAAGTTAATTCACGACATTTGTTTTTTCGCAAACATCTGGGTGGGTCGCATGGCCGGTCCTCAAACTATGTGAACCTTTTTGACCGGCACCTAGCTACCCAGCGAAAAATGGCAGCGGGTTCCTGGGCCAACGGCACCACCGTTGCCTTTTTCCTTTGTGTTCTACCACCATTACTGGAAACTAGCATTATGATTTGAGAATGGTACAATGCTCATTGACAAGCTATTTAAATATTTAGTGATGCCTGTATTTGGTATATTCGAGTATAATATTCATAGATTCAGCTTGTCGTTGAAATCCCGCGCCCCAATCAACCATGCAAATGACGCAAACACCAGAACAAGTAGTTCAAGCGACAGTGTTGTATGCCAGTACTGGAACTTTGGGTTTCAATCACACTTTTGGCGAATGGACTGGCAGCATAGGCAACCCGGAAACCAGCCTCGTCCACATTCAATGCTTCAAAGTGTGACACTTTGTCCACAACATTATAAATAACCATCTCTACCATGCAACTAAGGTTGATCGTTAGAGGAATTGTGGTCAACAAATATAACATGGATTACTGATATGAGCTTATTCCATTTCGAGAGTAACTGATAAATATGAATCTGGTAATGGAACTCAACATAACATTCCTTCAACGACGAAGCAATCACAGTCAACTGACATACATGGCAAAATCAATTCATCGCGTCGAAATGAAAAATGCCTAACCTACCACAGATCACGAATAATTGCTAACTTGGAGGAAAATCTCGGGAACATAACCTGGTCAATTTCATACATGTACATGTGATATGGTATTTCGATTGTAATTGTAGTGATGACGTCAATATATTACAAAAGAAATATATCAATATATTCGAGGAAAATATATTCTATGGTGATGTCGGCTAACTTTATACCATGAACTTTCCAAGAAACTCTTTGACTGCATGGTGACATATCCTATTGAGACAACCCTGGACATGCTTGCATAATACTATAGGTTTATAAGATATCACGGAAAAGTTTAAGCATGGGACATGACGGGATCTCAAAAACTCCATCATAGTAATCTGTTATTAAGAGGCAAGGTTAAGGAATAGAGCATGACCCAGATATATTATGTGTTACGTTTCAGCCTTTCAGCTCCAGGTGTAGGGAGAATATTTCGAGGACCTCGCCTACTAAGACCAGAGAGTGCTGGACCCAATATCGCCAAGCCAGAATTAACTGATATTGATCATGTCACTTCCACTGGCTATAGCTTGAAACATACTGAATGGCTTATTAGATTTACTTTTTGTGTAAGTATTTTAGTATCCATGTACATACTAATGGTGGTCGTCTCCGAGTGGACATCGTTTCACACAGTAGAAGTCCCTTAATCAATTTCCTCGGCTAAAGCAATGTGTAAATCAGCCTTGTATCAGATCTCCATTTTCGGCTTCAATGTTCGATGATGGCGACAAGCTTGATATCCAAGATGGTGTACTAATAGGGAGTGTTAGCCATAAAAAGCTCGGAAAGGAACGTGTCTAGACAAGAAAATGTCCATGTACATGTACGATCTAATCATTCGAAACAGACCTACTCAACTGACCAACCAAGTCCACTGTGCCGCGAGTTGTCCAAGGTCGAACCAGGGTCGGCCTCGTTGAAGAATGCTTTTGTCTACGAGGTTTCTGTTTGATCATACAAGTAGCAGTGAGAATATTGGTGTTTGTAGAGGTCTGGGAGTGTGTATAGTATAGCCCATCGAGAGACCCGCCGTTCAGGCCCGTACCATTTGGACTTCAGGAAAAGCTTCTCTAGGTAATTTTGGATAGGAAACTTATACCAAAGATGAATGACAGCCAGTTTGGTGTCCGTTTTCAGAAACCAACGTATTCTTTCAGCTGGTGTGACTGCATGATCAACTGTAGATGCAGCAAGGTTGACCCACATTGCGCTGGGATTTCTCTCTCAAATGTGACTGATTTTATATATTGCAGGTATCAACTACGTGGATGAATGTCTACCGATCCCAAACAATCATGATTTTGTCTATCAATTCACCTAAGTCACATAACCGTCAAAATAAGCGATTCTCGGCAACCATCTTGAAAAAAATGGCCGCCGTCTTGAAATCCATCCGTTCTGGTGCAGCAAAAGTGTGTTGATCAACTTCCTTGGGTAGGCGAATGTGGGGATAGCCGTTTAAATTAACCTCCTATGTGTCTTAGAAGTGCCGATTTGCGACTTTGCGAGAAGTGCCGATTTGCGACCAAGTTGCCACATGAACAGGTGCAATAAAAGCGTACCTGAGATACAACACACGTTAGAATCGTTAGATTCTTGGTATGTGCTTTAGAATAGGTAACCAGAAGACTATACTGTGAAGCCCTTATATGTGTTATAATTTGATGACGGCCATTTTGAAATCCAAGATGGCGGCGAACTACGGATTTTCAAGCCGGACTCCCCCTCTACAAATGAATAATATATTTTCCTCTGTCACTATGCAAAGTTTCATGCTTTTATCACAAAGTGCACAATCGACTCATTTTTGTTACATATCTGCCGAACTAATGTGCCTGTAGGGCTATCTGTAGTTTCCTTCAACTCAAGTGAAGGTGGATATATATCCTTCACTGCGTTTTTTATATAGCGATTATCCAAAGCTAGAAGATCGCCTATATAACATTTGGTGAATGAGAAGGAACGGGATTTGAATGGATCGATTTTTAAAAGCGCCTGCATATAGTCGTATTCATAAGAGAACAGATATAGGACAGCCAACAGGTGTGCACAATTAGTACCAATTGGAATACGTATCTGCTGTTGAGATATTGTGTTGCCAAATTTCATAGATATTTATACTAAGAAATTCAAGCAACTCTATAAACAAAGAAACATCCCATGAATGACATATTTTGTATGTTGTAGAGCTAAAGAATGCTTTATGGCTTTCGACATTACAATATCCACGATAAATTTTCTTGAACACAGGTACTATTAATGAACCTAGACGGTCAATAATGTCCTGATGAGGGATTGTAGTATAGAGAGTCGAGAAATCCCATGTGGATACATGTCTGTACGGTATGTGACCTTTAGCGTCAAGTTCTTCCGTAAGACAGTTTGAGTTTTTCAATATCCACATACGTTCAACGTCAGAGTTTTTAGAACTGGTGGCGCAATACCTTTCCCAAAATGCTTTTACCTCCTGAAAGGCCCTCGTCAACCGTGTTGAAAGAAACTTGGCGGTGCAGCTTCTAGAACCAGCTATGAATCTGGCTTTGTATGGTGATTTATGCATCCAAATCCATTCATCATTTCCCTCTCCCAAATACGTATATTTAGATATGAGGAAAGAATCACGCGATTCACTTGAAGTAATTTGCATAATCACCATGCATAACCATCCAGAATTTGGAAGTACGATTAGATCCTGCCTGGTCCACAATAACTAATTGTGATATCCGACAGAGACCCCTGGCCATGAAGCTTTGTTAAAAAAATGTGTGCCTCATATTTTTTGTGATTTACCTCGAGTTGAATTCCCCCTTTCGCCACAAAATAATACCAGTGTACTCCTGACACTCCCAATAAATTTCATTGTATTATTTGACAATCGCGATTATTGAATGCAGCTTTGGGGTGATGAGGCGAATGACTGAGGGTGCAAAGAGATGTATAGCGCTGTAACAATGAGCTGAAGTGATTATGAGATCAAAGCAGTGGAGAAAATGAGGCGATGAAGCGCTGGGATGGGTCTCGGGGCAAACAGATATGGTCTCTGGTCATGAAATGCAGATTTTGTGCAGAATTAAAAAAAAAATTGTTCTCACAACACAAGTTGTAGTGAAAACAAATACGACAATTATGTATAGCACAAAAATAACCATATATGTCGAATCACTATCAGATATTAATATTGTGTTAGGAGTCGAACGGTCATCTGTTCAAATAGCACAGTGTGTACATGTATACCACAATTGTATGCATGTATGTCAAATAAATATCAGATTTTAATATTATTTTAGGAGTTACACGGTGGTGTGTTCAAGCAACATAGGTATGTATAGCACAGAGGTATTAATATACGTTAAATCAATACAACACATTAAGAATTGTGTCAACTTACCAAGGTAAAGGAAAGTGACACAGAGTATCAACACTCCACTGGAAACCAACGAACACATTTTCCTTGAAGAATAGCAGCTTAACTTAATGAGTACCGTACTACAAAATAGCCTGACTTTCCAGTTTGTGTTATTATTTTGTCTTTTTCCGTTAATTTCACTATTACACTTCCTTGTGTTGGATATTCCAAGCTATATTAGACAAATACAACACGCTTGTCGATGATCATCTAGAAACTGTCGAGTTACGGTGTGTTAAGACTATTGCATAAATATATATTTACGAATATTTGTCGTCACAAATTTGTGCAGATAAATATTGAAAGTGTTAGCATGGATGAAAGAACCTCATTTCATTGTTCCACTACCCAAGGGAGAAATTCATTTTGTTGAAGCAAAACATATAATAAATGTCTCCCGTTATTACCTGGATAAATGTTATGGCTTCTAGTTGAATTATTCAGTTTCTATATAAAATCGATATCTGTGAGGTAAACTGGGGTTGGGTTGTGATAGAGGTAGGACTTACATCGCAAATTCTCTAGAAATGGAACAGGCTATATTCAGCCTGAAGTTTTAGGCCTGTTTGGATTAAATTTGTTCTTTGTGATATTTTAAAATCTATTTCCGTGGTGGCCATTGTGGATTTCATAACCGCCATCTAAAACTTATCTTGTCAAAATCTGATAGTATCTAAACGAGCTAACAGCATGATGTATACGACCACAAAGCGTCGAGGCATCAGACGCAGATAGCGTATCCTTATTAGGCAGCCACTTTCTTGCATTTCAAGATGGTCGCAATGAAAAATATCAAAATTTCATGACCTAAATGAGTGCTTCTCTGACGATCAGCTCGAAATTCGGCGTAGGTGCTCCTTCCTTTGCAGAAATAAAGTAATACCAGCAAACCTATTTGCTGTACGTGAATACATACGTTCTGGAACACTTGATTACCGCAGTGACTTTTGATAATCCTTCCACTGTAAAATAAATTGATTCACACAACAAATACTGGAACTTCCTATCTATATTTTACAAACTAGTTTCAGGGAATTTTAACTAAAATGTAAAATACCCTATTGGTGTCCTCACTAGTTAATATAAATGACTCAACTGCGAGTTTGTTTTTTTTAGAACTTCAAATCATTGATTTTGGTTTGAATAGTGCGCAAATATGTTTGTACCCATACAAGGGAACGGGTTCGTAATATGATGAAAGGGTAGTCTTAGATTGCGCACCGCAACCGTAAGACACGGTGAATTTTACAAGAAATAGGAACGGTCCCCTCTGAAATGATCAGTTTGCAGAATTTTCACCCCTGACAGCAAGTGCAGAATTTTGTAATCTTTTCCTCAACTATACGGATGAAACTGACTTACCCTGAATACCGTATACTTCCGTCATCAATATCTGGAAAACGCCCAAAATAAACATCATATATCATTCAAACAGGCACAATTTCTCGCGTCCTGTGATGAGACATGTGTTCAAAATTACCTAATTAGAAATTTACATACGAAATAAATTATTTTAATATGGTTAAAATTACCAGTTCTCTCGTATTCAGACGACGGCTGCAGATTGAATGTCGAATATGACGCTTGCGACTTGGTGTCAAATGGCGTCTCGGAAAATAACCAGTAAAATACGATATATATTATTGCAGAGATGTTGAAACTGGCAATTCTTGATGAATGAAAACCCGTTTTTAAGCTGTACAAGCATGCTCAATAAGTCAGCCATTGTTACGGTGACGAAAAGTATACATAAGAAACTGAAGCATTCTAGTAATTAACCACACAAACCGAATCGTTTGTACACGAGTTATATATATATATATCAGAAGACTACACGTAGTTGTTCAATATATATATATATATATATTGAACAACTACGTGTAGTCTTCTGATACAGTTAAACATTACCCTTTTCAGTGTATGGGGTTAATTTCAGGAGTAGTTATAATGGTATTCCTTCTAAATCTATACCCAAACATAATAAATGTTACATCTTATATTGTGAATATATTACGACACTGATAAAGTGACAAGTTCGTCTGCAGACTTTGGATTTGATGTTAAGTACGACAAATATCTTCCGATTATAGACGCGGAAATGCTTTTGTGGACAACAGCTGGGTATTGAATGTCGAATTTGACGAGTGCTATTTATAAGCCGTTGACATGATTAAGGTGATAAAATATTATGTTTCACAGCAACTATCTCTCGCAAACGAGAAGCAAAACTTGCATACTTTTAGAGAGTTCAGATCGCCATACACGACTCTCACATTTTAATAATATGGCACTAGAAAAATAAAAATGTTAAGAATACGATATACATGTAGGTATTGCCAGAGCTGAACATATTTTTTTTTTTCATTCTCTTCCATAGAAAACATTAACTGAAGGAATGGGGTTTGTATGCAACACATCCCGTACAGACCTGTATCCACATGGGATTTCTCGACTCTCTTTACTACAATCCCTCATCAGGACCTTATTGGATGCCTTAGTTCATTAATTCATTAGTAGTAATTTGAAAGGAGGTGTTCGCTTTAGATGGATATTTTTCCCTTCAGCGTCGCTCTCGGCCGCTCTATTGTCTCGCTTCGAGCCGGCCGGTAAATTGTGACGTAATGCTCAGGTATTCCCCAACTCTTTGTCAGACATGCGAGGCGAGTCTAATGGAAATACCTGGTTCATATTCTCATACAGTTGTCATTAGTATTTTCATAAACGACCCAGATATTTACGAACAATAATCAGTTATATTAATATATAAACCGTCTCGAAAACTGAAAAATCACTGCCAAAAGTTCAGCGAACAATAATTAAGGAAGTAACTGCAAAAAAAAAACATATTGGCACATGCATAATCCCTTGGGGAAAGCAAGCGTCACCACTTGTTGAGGGTCATTTCCTTAATAAATGCCTTGATGTAAGACAAGTTTAACCTTATAACTTTTTAATTCATAGATACAACTTTCCGCTGCCCTATAACGAAATACCCTCATGTAAAAATTACATATGTGTAACAATTAATTTTTTGCTCTGCTGGATCGTCAGAATATTCAAATACTGAACAAGTGGTCTGACTGTGTGAGTGCAGTTGTTTGTGTGCAAGTCTATTCACGAATTATAATAAAATATTGGATTATGTGCGTTAGGGGTTCGCTGTCTTTATTTCGCGTCAATATTGTACCTTAAGTCCAAAATGAAGATGGGACAAAAAGGAAAAAAAATATATATATTTTTTTTCAGCGATTTGGGGATTCGAACCAAAGTGTTGGTTTTCTTTTAATCTATAGCCCGACACTCTAACCATTCGACCAAGCAGCAATTACAACTATTGACGTGAGGAATCATGTGCCGAATGGCGGTGAACTACACCCTTTCAGAGCATTACGAGCGTGTTGACATATTTCAATATTATGAAAATATGACACCTTTAACCAAAACGATTTTTCAGTATCATTTTGGGTCAAACCCACTGCATTTCGATAAGTGAGACTCGTTTTGGTTAAAGGTGTCATATTTTATATATGAAGGGAATTCCCTTCAAGAATATCACCAAAAATTGCAAAAACAAACAAATGCTTATTTTCTAATACTCGTAATATTTTTTTGACAAATCTCTTCTCGGTGAAAATTGAGAATATGAAAATTCAGTATTTTCTCTCTCAAACTGATAACTTTCAAAGTAAACGAGAAGAAATTATATTTTCGGTTTATGAACGCAACACACTAAGGAAAAAAATACGGTCAAACCGAACACCTCCTTTGATCGCCGACAAATTAATGTCAGAAGCTTTAAAGCATTCTTTAGCTCACTACACATAAGGAATATAATTCACGGGATGGGTTTTTTTTTTTTATAGAGTTGCTTGAATTTCTCATTAATAAGATCTATGTGAGATTTGGCAATACAATATATCATCGGCATATAGGTATTCCAATGGGTACTTATTGTGCACCGTTTTCACCTGACTTATATCTGTTCAAAGCCCCTTCATTCTCATTCACCAAACACTATTAAACGATCTTCTTGCTGTGGATAATCACTATAAAAATGATGCGGAGGATATATATCCAAATTCACTGGATTTGAAGGAAACTACAGATGACCCTAACGGTGCAGAGAGATGATTACAATTTCGACATCGTAAACTATCCCTATCTGGACAGTAATATACCAGAGAGACCTGCATGTGGCGTATACATATCTCGTCTAGTAGCACTTGCTAGACACTGTTAAATGTGACGATTTTAATCAACGTCACAAATCATTATAACACAAGGCTATCATCAAACGCATCCACTCGAAGTTTCTCAAATTTGGCGATACATATCGCATGCTGATAGCAAAATACGAGCGTAGCGTGCAAAATCAGGTTTGGTAACTTGTGTCTAATTCCGCTTCATTCGGGGCTAGGGAGCGTATGAACTTAGGCACCGTTTCCAATTATCGTTCGCGAATGAATCGTTTATTTCGTCAAATTTTCTCGAAGTCGCGATTTTCCAAGGCGCGAGGGAATGGTTTTTTTTCTTCAAAATAAACGATTCATTCGCGATCGCTGTTCGAATGTTTTTTTTCTGTTGGCAATCGTTTTTCAATCGAGAAAATTCTCGCGAATAAAAAGCGATATCGCGATTCAATCGCTTTTTAATCGAGAAAATATAAACGATTGAAAAAAAACGATTGAGGATTATAGCCGAAAGTAGTACGCCATTGGTTCAGCCTGACTGACTCGCATACACGTTCGAGTTTCTAACACTTCAGTCAGACTATATATTCGATCATTTTTTGTTCTTCCTTTTGCATTCTTTGCCTAGTGTAAAACTATAGCGTGTTTCTGTACAGTTGGCGGTTATATAGATACGATGGGGATATTGAAAGAAATTGAAAAAAATATCTATATATATACATAGGAATAATGGTTATGCATATAATTATAACTTCATATTTACATATATGTTGTACGGGACACAGGCCCGGATATGGTCAGATGGTCTATTATTTTGGGTATTTCTGTGTTTTAAAGCTGGTATTATTCCAGATTTCTTGTGTAGTATTTTTCATGAACGTTTTTGGCATCTGTGCGGGCTGAAATTTTGAGTTGATTCATCAGATTTTCGCTGCACGCGTGGTTTTTTGTCCTACGATCACCATTTTCCTTGTGTAGATAGATGGCGCTGTATTGAATATAACATTGTCATACGGGGCTTTTGAGTCTTCGCAAGCACTTAATTATTAATATATAGCGCGGGCTATTTGTAAAAATTTACACAACTGGTTAATCCAGTAAGAGATGAAATTATATAATGTATTGTACATATGCGAGTCCAAGCGTTATATGCGATTCAATCAAAAAGATATGTATTTGATATAAATATGAAATCACTTCCGCGAATATTCTTATAATAGATAAAATTAACTTGATGGTGATTTTTTTAACTTATTCACATCTCAACCGATCATATTAAGTACGGTGTATAAGGCACCGTTTCCAATTATCGTTCGCGAATGAATCGTTTTTTTCGTCAAATTTTCTCGATGTCGCGATTTTCCAAGGCGCGAGGGAATGGTTACGATGGGGATATTGAAAGAAATTGAAAAAAATATCTATACATATACATAGGAATAATGGTTATGCATATAATTATAGCTTTATATTTACATATATTTTGTACGGGACACAGGCCCAGATATGGTCATATTGGCTCATTTACACTTGCAATTTCGTCTATTATTTTGGGTATTTCTGTGTTTTAAAGCCGGTATTATTCCAGATTTCTTGTGTAGTATTTTCGTGAACGTTTTTGGCATCTGTGCGGGCTGAAATTTTGAGTTGATTCGTCAGATTTTCGCTGTACGCGTGGTTTTTTGTCCTACGATCACCATTTTGAGTCTTCGAAAGCACTTAATTATTAATATATAGCGCGGGCTATTTGTAAAAAATTTCACAACTGGTTAATCCAGTAAGAGATGAAATTATATAATATTCAGTTGGTTTTTGGCTTGAGCTTCGCTTTGGAATCATTCATAGTTCATTTATCAAAATATAAAATATAAAATTAAAATAAAAAGTATTGTACATATGCGAATCCAACCGTTATATGCGATTCAATCACCATTGTGATATGTATTTGATATCAATATGAAATCACTGCCGCGAATATTCTTATAATAAATAAAATTAACTTGATGGTGATTTTTTGAATTTACTTACATCTCAATAGTTTAAAAACTGTACCAAAACATGAATGGATACCATTTCCTAATGTATGTTTTACTATAACAAAATATACATATTTAATTACACTATTTTTCACCTTAATTAACCTAGAAATTCTCGGCTGGAGGGCTAAGCTGTTCTGGGTTATCGCCATGCGCCCATTCACACCTCTATCAAGCCTGTGCCGTAATCATTCTGATAATGCAATCAACGAACTCAAATCCACTTATGACCTGTACCCGGTATTTACAAAACAAGATATTGTGACTATCATCCTGTATCATTAATACATTGTCGACTATTGTTTATTGAATAAACATGTAATTTGTCATTAACGCTTCGCCAGAGTAAATCTGAGCGCGAACGTCACAGGAAGCATGTTACAGGAATATGAAAAGATATTTCCAGCATACGCCCTACTTCGGCTTGTAGGAGACTATAGATCGTGAATCATATATATTACATAACTTTGGGGCTTCTCTGCTGAGCATAAGCACCGAACCAAAAATAGTATACATAAACATAGGCTAGGTTCCTGCAAAAAAGAGGTGGTCAACAGTTTTTTTTATGATGCCGGCAAGACATCATGATGTTCCAGAAATATAAAATGCGTATCGCTGATCAGTATTCTTAATCCATATGATTTTAGTTGTAAAGTCGTTATCTAGAGAACGATGTTTTTTGTCAAGCTTTGATTGCGTTTGTTCATATTAATACCATGACGATTTTGAAGTACATGAGTTCATATGGTACAGTTGATCAAATATTCCAGATAAATGCAAAAAAAAAAAAATGATTACCGAGAACAAATCAGTCTTCTGTTTAATAATCAGTATACAAAGCAAAATCAGTTACACCTATGCAACGGGCAAACAGTTTAAAAGTTCGAGATAATACCTCATGTTTAATGGATTATACAGGTCAGATGAGGGATGGAAATGGGGAAAGTGACCGAGGCGGAGTGAAAGATACAGGACTGGGATGAGTCCCAATAACGTCACATCTCTTTTCCTCCCGTCATTTCACGCATTAAACGCATCATAGAGAGTTAATGGGATGCATTTCCAGAGCTCGGTAGACTGTAGGTACGTAAAACACTCTTTCGGCCGAAGAATAAGCCAGCAAATAGGCCAACATTAGAGAACACACTGGAATTTCCTTTAGTCATTTCATCCCAGTATTGGGCGTTTAGTCTTCTCCATATTTGTTTTAAATTCAAACCGAACACAAATGCGACCAAAGCAACAATTTCCTCTCTCGGTTTGGACAAAGTGAAGATGACAGATTTTTATTTAAAACAGGAAAAGTGCAGTTACAAATTATAGCAGAAAGGAAACACCGAACAACTTGGAAAACCTTTCAAGATATATTTCGATTACTGTTATAAACTGAGTATTAGTACGATGGGTAATGTAAATGAATTGGACAGTCATCACATTGAAATTATCGACGCGATATGACTGAAACAATGTTCAAAGCGACGTTAAATCCTATTCACTCACTCACTCACTCACTACATTGAAATTATGAACGGTCAACTATTCTCTCTGGAACACGGTCATAAAACACGCCGTCCTCAAAATAATACACTCATTACTGTGCCCATAAATGTCAGAAATGGGGATAATTGACCTTCCTAAAATTTTCAATCGAATTGCTTTTATTGACCCACATGTCGAGAAAATTGATTCGCCTTATAATAATACTGGTGAACATGATAAGACTGAGCATGGTATGGCGCATCACGTTGGGCACACCGGTTCTCGTCAGATCACCGAAGTTAAGCAACGTTGAGCTCGGTCAATACTTGGATGGGTGGCCGGGTGCTGTATTGGCGGGGCTGATCAGTGTCCAGGATAATAGGAACTGTGGACACGTGTTCTGGCACATGTAGGCACCGTCGTGATATGACTGAAAAATGTTGAAAACGACGTTAAATCCTACACACTCGCTCACCCTTGTTCACAGTTGTATGGTGCAGGTTGTGGTGGACGCAATACTGAAATTCATAAACGCACAATTAATTGAAGCGAATATATATTAGGGATCTACAGTATGGTCATATAAGGAAATAACTGTCGTATTGTCGGCAATGTCAGCCCTGATCCTGATTTTGATTATATGTATATATATGTTTATTTTATGTGTCAGTGAACTAAACTTTTACATTCAGAATGCTGTATGTATATTAACCCATATGGGACGACGATATGCCGAGCACTAACAGATTCCTGGAAACAAATACTCAGTCACACATTACATTAAGTATTAATCCAAATAAATCCATGCCCATCAATTTCGGATATACGATGTAGCACAGCGTGCGCCAACTATTTAACCGTACATGTATGTTTGTCTGCACTGATCCGGAGAATCGTCAATGATCATTTCAAACAAGACTTCGAAAGTTCTTGGTGTATTCCAAGAGATAGAGCGCTTACTTCGGCGGCCAAACGTTTTGAGCATGTTTTCTAGGTCGGAATTTTGTGTTGAGTCTAAAAATGAGCGTCGTGATGGTCAAAGCTGCTGCAGTTTGGATGAAAACACGCGATTTCTTGATTTTTTTTTCTCCAAATTTTCAACGAAATTGATCAAACGAAGGTATAAGTACCAAAAAGTTGACTGTACCTCCATATTTAACATTGCTCAAATCTATATAAGATAACTCTAGAATTATCTCGCTGATATCTTTGTTTCTATGAGTAGATTATTTTCATGCATGCAGAAGACTGACGAGAGCCATTGGGCATTCATCAATACCAAATATGATCATGGGCACTCGACTCTTGTGGCGAAATTAGCCTTAAAGTTACCCTACCCAACTTTTTCGGCAGGATCATGAAAATGGGATTTTTGTTTGCAGAGACCATGATTTGGCTCCACCATCTGGCTCATCTTCGCGAATAGAGAGCTGAAAACTTCAATAACCCGTATTTTGGTAATACTGTATCAAACGATGCAATTTACATCTCACTGACCGTCATACTGACGTCACGTTAATGTCATGAATTCCAAAACGTCATTGTCGATTGTTTTCATTTATTTTGATGAAATCGAGATACATATATGCATAGCCTTATATCGTATGTCCATTTTAAGGCCAGTGGCTTATCCCAAAGATCGAAATATGATGGTCAAATTCAAAATGACAGCCCTGTGAGGTCATCTGAAAATCTTGTTTTCCAATGTTGCTTGTACAGATAAAGGCATTACTCTTAGTTGATTGTGCAGATTTAACAAAACTGAAGGTCCTTTCATCATAGTCAAACACCTTGTGTCCAGGATGCATCTATTAGCTTAGTCATCAGATTGAAAGTGGTTAAATTCAAAATTGGGAAGAGACAAATTTTTAAGAAATCATTATCCAAGACCTTTCGTTGAGGTCATTATGAATTTATCTATGATTATTCCAGAATTCCTCAATTATGAATGCTTACATGTAGTTACTCTAGAATGGACAGTAATTTATCTCATATACCTTTTAGTTTCAAACGCAAATTTTCATACACATCTTTGAGAATATGTGCTGCAACTTGTGGGAAATCTGTAATTTCACGGAATATGGCTGTCATATTTGACACCATATTGGATTTGTGGTTCACAAAATAGTATCAATTTTGAAGAATAACAATACACCGTCATTTTTGTCAAACAAACAAAGTAAACACAGTATTATAGTGAGTTGAATTCGACCATAATGTCTAATAATAATACCATGATTTCGCTTGTTACGGAAATTGAAATTTTACTCATGATGAGCAGTGGGGTCGATTCTAGGCCACACCCACCGCATAATTTTTAGAAAATAACCGGATTATGAAAGAACATAGTCTAGTGTACCTGAAAAAGCACCTTGAAGAATCCACGAGAAGCACAAGAAAAACTCGTTATCCCTTCTTCAACATCTGACACGTAGTGGTTTTGAGGAAGGGGGGAAGGGATTTTTTAGCTCGGTAAAGTTAGCAACCGGTTCATTATTCACTTTCAGCCGTGGATTCGCGCGAATAGGCGGCCGTGGATTCGCGAATGTGCGGCCGTCGATTCGACCGTTTTTGCCACACTGAATATGCGGCCACGTATTCGGACTAAAAAAAGCGAATACACGGCCGTCGATTCGTCAGAATATGCCAGTGAGTCATAACCACCGATTATCCAAAAACCTCACAGTTAATATACCTGAAAATCATCGGAAATGCACAATGCGATTATAGTAATACTCCATACATACTTTTGGAAAGAAAGATAAAAGATCCGTTCCGTAGTATTGAATAAACTATCAGTTACCACCATACCGATTAGTTCATACAGTCAATAAGGTTACTTATTAGGCCTACCACTTAACCCTATCTGGCCTGGGCCATTTGGGGTGTATCGCAGCCTGCGGGGGGGGGGCGGAAAAAGTGCCCCCCTATATATTTTCTCTACCACTAAGGCTAGAGCGCTGAAACTTACCACACGGTATCTTGGGTTCAAGCTCTACCGCAAAATGCAAAAAAAAAATCCAACATGGCCGCCATGATGACGTCACAGTCACGTAATGTTCTCGGAAGCCATTTTTCGGCCTTTTGGGGTCGATTTTTCGAAATTTTCAATTTTCAGACGTTTCTCTCGAAAAAAATCTAATAAAATAGGAAATAATTAGTTTTGCATAAATAAAATACTTTTAAGGCCTTTAGGCAAAGAAAATGTCAGGAAATGGGGCGAAAAGAGTAAAAAACACTACTTTCGCGGATACCACATGGCTGCCATTTTGAATTTACCCATGATCCCCTGTCCCAGGGGTTATTGAAAATAGGCTCAAAAGGACCCCAATAACACAAGCTTAAAAGTCACGAAGTTTCAGCCTCCTCGGTTTTGTCGTTTCGGAGCAGCAGAGAAAAGTTCACTAGGGGGGCACTTTCCGCCCCCCCCCCCCGGTCAGGTAGGGTTAACTACTATTTAAGTACCACTTAACAATCAGTTTTACCTGGCAACAGAATAATTCTACCCTACACAATCAGTATTAATAGGCGAAATGCTTAACCCTATCTGGCCTGGGCGTTTAGGGTGTTGTCCATGCCTGGTGGCAGGATGGGGAGGGGCATTCCGCCCTCCCTAAATGTTCCTCTTACCGCTTGGGCTAGGGCGGAGAAACTAACCACATGCTCTTGGGTAAAGCCCAATCAGAAACTGTAAAAATGGACGCATTTTTAACATCACAATCACGTCAGTTTGAAAAGATACATTTTCTTTGGTCCACTTTTTTCATCAGATGTTTACATGACACACTTTTATAACTTTCCGTCAGATGTTTTGTTCGCAAAAACGAAATGAGAAATTTATAAATAATAATCTCACGTGAAATGAAATAGTTATTCCCACTTTTTCTCGCAGAATTGTATAAATTTTGTAGAAAAATGACGAAAACATCATTTCCTGGTATACCACATGGCCGCCATAGAATTAACCCAAATAGGCTCAAAATGATCACAATATCATAAGCTTCAAAGTACGACAGCTTTCAAGGTGTTGTCTCTCCACATACAGAATATAAAGTTTGCCGGGGAATGCCCCCACAATCATCCGGCCTAGCAGGTTACCGCCTAACGCTCAACATTCAGCTTTGTCCGGCAACCGATTGAACATATTCAACATAGCCCGTTTTAGGACACTAAATTGGTCAAAATAGTACATGAGAGCTCATTTACGGGGGCATCGTACACTGTCTTCGAAATCGGTTGCCACCCTGCTGGAGGCTTCATGCAGTCAAGCAGGTTACCGACTACCACTTAACATTCAGCTTTGCCCGGCAACCGATTAAACATAGCCCCCACACCCCGTTTTGCAAGGTGAAATTCGTCAAAATAATACATTGAAGATCAATTACGGGGGCATCGTAGACGGTCTTCGAAATCGGTTGCCACCCTGTCGAATTATTCATGCAGTCAATCAGGTTACCGACTACCACTTAACATTCAGCTTTGCCCGGCAACCCATTAAACATAGCCCACACACCTCGTTTTAGAAGACGAATTGTGTCAAAATAGTACATGGAAGGTCATTTACGGGGGCATCGTACACGGTCTTAGAAATCGGTTGCCACCTTTTTGAAGTATTCATGCAGTCAAGCACGTTACCCACTACCACTTAACATTAAGTTTTGCCCGGCTACCGATTAAACATGGCCTACACAGTCCGTTTTAAAAAACCACATTTGTCAAAATAGTAATGGAATCTCATTTACGGGGGCATCGTAGACGGTCTTCGAAATCGGTTGCCACCTTTTTGAAGGATTCATGCAGTCAAGCACGTTACCGACTACCACTTAACATTAAGTTTTGCCCGGCTACCGATTAAACATAGCCGACACAGTCCGTTTTAAAAAACGAAATTTGTCAAAATAGTAATGGAATCTCATTTAAGGGGGCATCGGAGACGGTCTTGAAATCGGTTGCCACCCTGTCGAAGGATTCATGCAGTCAATCAGGTTACCGACTACCACTTAACATTCAGCTTTGCCCGGCAACCGATTAAACATAGCCCACACACCCCGTGTTAAAAGACGAAATGTGTCAAAATAGTACATGAAAGGTCATTTACGGGGGCATCGTAGACGGTCTTAGAAATCGGTTGCCACCTTTTTGAAGGATTCATGCAGTCAAGCACGTTACCGACTACCACTTAACATTAAGTTTTGCCCGGCTACCCATTAAACATGGTTGACACAGTCCGTTTTAAAAAACGAAATTTGTCAAAATAGTGATAGAATCTCATTTACGGGGGCATCGTAGACGGTCTTCGAAATCGGTTGCCACCCTGTCGAAGGATTCATGCAGTCAATCAGGTTACCGACTACCACTTAACATTAAGCTTTGCCCGGCAATCGATTAAACATAGCCCACACACCCCGTTTTAGAAGACGAAATGTGTCAAAATAGTACATGGAAGGTCATTTACGGGGGCATCGTAGACGGTCTTAGAAATCGATTGCCACCTTTTTGAAGGATTCATGCAGTCAAACACGTTACCCACTACCACTTAACATTAAGTTTTGCCCGGTTACCGATTAAACATAGCCGACACAGTCCGTTTTAAAAAGCGAAATTTGTCAAAATAGTAATGGAATCTCATTTAAGGGGGCATCGTAGACGGTCTTAGAAATCGGTTGCCACCTTTTTGAAGGATTCATGCAGTCAAGCACGTTACCGACTACCACTTAACATTAAGTTTTGCCCGGCTACCGATTAAACATAGCCGACACAGTCCGTTTTAAAAAAACGAAATTTGTCAAAATAGCAATGGAATCTCATTTACGGGGGCATCGTATACGGTCTTCGAAATCGGTTGCCACCTTTTTGAAGGATTGATGCAGTCAAGCACGTTACTGACTACTACTTAACATTAAGTTTTGCCCGGCTACCGATTAAACATAGCCGACACAGTCCGTTTTAAAAAACGAAATTTGTCAAAATAGTAATGGAATCTCATTTACGGGGGCATCGTAGACGGTCTTCGAAATCGGTTGCCACCTTTTTGAAGGATTCGTGCAGTCAAGCACGTTACCGACTACCACTTAACATTAAGTTTTGCCCGGCTACCGATTAAACATAGCCGACACAGTCCGTTTTAAAAAACGAAATTTGTCAAAATAGCAATGGAATCTCATTTACGGGGGCATCGTAGACGGTCTTCGAAATCGGTTGCCACCTTTTTGAAGGATTCATGCAGTCAAGCACGTTACTGACTACTACTTAACATTAAGTTTTGCCCGGCTACCGATTAAACATAGCCGACACAGTCCGTTTTAAAAAACGAAATTTGTCAAAATAGTAATGGAATCTCATTTACGGGGGCATCGTAGACGGTCTTAGAAATCGGTTGCCACCTTTTTGAAGGATTCATGCAGTCAAGCACGTTACCCACTACCACTTAACATTAAGTTTTGCCCGGCTACCGATGAAACATAGCCGACACAGTTCGTTTTAAAAAACGAAATTTGTCAAAATAGTAATGGAATCTCATTTAAGGGGGCATCGTAGACGGTCTTCGAAATCGGTTGCCACCCTGTCGAAGGATTCATGCAGTCAATCAGGTTACCGACTACCACTTAACATTAAGTTTTGCCCGGCTACCGATTAAACATAGCCGACACATTCCGTTTTAAAAAACGAAATTTGTCAAAATAGTAATGGAATCTCATTTACGGGGGCATCGTAGACGGTCTTCGAAATCGGTTGCCACCATTTTGAAGGATTCATGCAGTCAAGCACGTTACTGACTACTACTTAACATCAAGTTTTGCCCGGCTACCGATTAAACATAGCCGACACAGTCCGTTTTAAAAAACGAAATTTGTCAAAATAGTAATGGAATCTCATTTAAGGGGCATCGTAGACGGTCTTCAAAATCGGTTGCCACCCTGTCGAAGGATTCATGCAGTCAATCAGGCTACCGACTACCACTTAACATTCAGCTTTGCCCGGCAACCGATTAAACATAGCCCACACACCCCGTGTTAGAAGACGAAATGTGTCAAAATAGTACATGAAAGGTCATTTACGGGGGCATCGTAGACGGTCTTAGAAATCGGTTGCCACCTTTTTGAAGGATTCATGCAGTCAAGCACGTTACCGACTACCACTTAACATTAAGTTTTGCCCGGCTACCGATGAAACATAGCCGACACAGTCCGTTTTAAAAAACGAAATTTGTCAAAATAGTAATGGAATCTCATTTACGGGGGCATCGTAGACGGTCTTCGAAATCGGTTGCCACCCTGTCGAAGGATTCATGCAGTCAAGCATGTTACTGACACTACTTAACATTAAGTTTTGCCGGCTACCGATTAAACATAGCCGACACAGTCCGTTTTAAACAACGAAATTTGTCAAAATAGTAATGGAATCTCATTTACGGGGGCATCGTAGACGATCTTAGAAATCGGTTGCCACCTTTTTGAAGGATTCACGCAGTCAAGCACGTTACCCACTACCACTTAACATTAAGTTTTGCCCGGCTACCCATGAAACATAGCCGACACAGTTCGTTTTAAAAAACGAAATTTGTCAAAACAGTAATGGAATCTCATTTAAGGGGGCATCGTAGACGGTCTTCGAAATCGGTTGCCACCCTGTCGAAGGATTCATGCAGTCAATCAGGTTACCGACTACCACTTAACATTAAGTTTTGCCCGGCTACCGCTTAAACATAGCCGACACAGTCCGTTTTAAAAAACGAAATTTGTCAAAATAGTAATGGAATCTCATTTACGGAGGCATCGTACACGGTCTTAGAAATCGCTTGCCACCTTTTTGAAGGATTCATGCAGTCAAGCACGTTACCGACTACCACTTAACATTAAGTTTTGCCCGGCTACCGATTAAACATAGCCGACACAGTCCGTTTTAAAAACGAAATTTGTCAAACTAGTAATGGAATCTCATTTAAGGGGGCATCGTAGACGGTCTTCGAAATCGGTTGCCGCCCTGTCGAAGGATTCATGACTACCACTTAACATTCAGCTTTGCCCGGCAACCGATAAAACATAGCCCACACACCCCGTGTTAGAAGACGAAATGTGTCAAAATAGTACATGAAAGGTCATTTACGGGGGCATCGTAGACGGTCTTAGAAATCGGTTGCCACCTTTTTGAAGGACTCATGCAGTCAAGCACGTTACCGTCTACCACTTAACATTAAGTTTTGCCCGGCTACCTATTAAACATAGCCGGCACAGTCCGTTTTAAAAAACAAAATTTGTCAAAATAGCAATGGAATATCATTTACGGGGGCATCGTAGACGGTCTTCGAAATCGGTTGCCACCTTTTTGTAGGACTCATGCAGTCAAGCACGTTACCCACTACCACTTAACATTAAGTTTTGCTCGGCTACCCATTAAACAAAGCCGACACAGTCCGTTTTAAAAAACGAAATTTGTCAAAATAGTAATGGAATCTCATTTACGGGAGCATCGTAGACGGTCTTAGAAATCGGTTGCCACCTTTTTGAAGGATTCATGCAGTCAAGCACGTTACCGACTACCACTTAACATTAAGATTTGCCCGGCTACCCATTAAACATAGCCGACACAGTCCGTTTTAAAAAACGAAACTTGTCAAAATAGTAATGGAATCTCATTTAAGGGGGCATCGTAGACGGTCTTCGAAATCGGTTGCCACCATGTCGAAGGATTCATGCAGTCAATCAGGTTACCGTCTACCACTTAACATTCAGCTTTGCCCGGCAACCGATTAAACATAGCCCACACACCCCGTGTTAGAAGACGAAATGTGTCAAAATAGTACATGAAAGGTCTTTTACGGGGGCATCGTAGACGGTCTTCGAAATCGGCTGCCACCTTTTTGAAGGATTCAGGCAGTCAAGCACGTTACCGACTACCACTTAACATTAAGTTTTGCCCGGCTACCGATTAAACACAGCCGACACAGTCCGTTTTATTAAACGAAATTTGTCAAAATAGTAATGGAATCTCATTTACGGGGGCATCGTAGACGGTCTTCGAAATCGGTTGCCACCCTGTCGAAGGATTCATGACTACCACTTAACATTCAGCTTTGCCCGGCAACCGATTAAACATAGCCCACACACCCCGTGTTAGAAGACGAAATGTGTCAAAATAGTACATGAAAGGTCATTTACGGGGGCATCGTAGACGGTCTTAGAAAACGGTTGCCACCTTTTTGAAGGATTCATGCAGTCAACCACGTTACCGTCTACCACTTAACATTAAGTTTTGCCCGGCTACCTATTAAACATAGCCGGCACAGTCCGTTTTAAAAAACAAAATTTGTCAAAATAGCAATGGAATCTCATAGACGGTCTTCGAAATCGGTTGCCACCTTTTTGAAGGATTCATGCAGTCAAGCACGTTACCGACTACCACTTAACATTAAGTTTTGCCCGGCTACCCATTAAACAAAGCCGACACAGTCCGTTTTAAAAAACGAAATTTGACAAAATAGTAATAGAATCTCATTTAAGGGGGCATCGTAGACGGTCTTCGAAATCGGTTGCCACCTTTTTGAAGGATTCATGCAGTCAAGCACGTTAACTACTACCACTTAACATTAAGTTTTGCCCGGCTACCGATTAAACATAGCCGACACAGTCCGTTTTAAAAAACGAAATTTGTCAAAATAGTAATAGAATCTCATTTACTGGGGCATCGTAGACGATCTTAGAAATCGGTTGCCACCTTTTTGAAGGATTCATGCAGTCAAGCACGTTACCGACTACCACTTAACATTAAGTTTTGCCCGGCTACCGATTAAACATAGCCGACACAGTCCGTTTTAAAAAACGGAATTTGTCAAAATAGTAATGGAATCTCATTTAAGGGGGCATCGTAGACGGTCTTCGAAATCGGTTGCCACCTTTTTGAAGGATTCATGCAGTCAAGCACGTTACCGTCTACTACTTAACATTAAGTTTTGCTCGGCTACCGATTAAACATAGCCGACACAGTCCGTTTTACAAAAAGAAATTTGTCAAAATAGTAATGTAATCTCATTTACGGGGGCATCGTAGACGGTCTTCGAAATCGGTTGCCACCTTTTTGAAGGATTCATGCAGTCAATAAGGTTACTGATTAGGCCTACCACTTAACCCTATCTGGCCTGGGCCATTTGGGGTGTATCGCAGCCTGCGGGGGGGGGGAGGCGGAAAGTGCCCCCCTATATATTTTCTCTACCACTAAGGCTAGAGCGCTGAAACTTACCACACAGTATCTTGAGTTCAAGCTCTATCGCAAAATGCAAAAAAAAATCCAACATGGCTGCCATGATGACGTCACAGTCACGTAATGTTCTCGGAAGCCATTTTTCGGCCTTTTGGGGTCGATTTTTCGAAATTTTCAATTTTCACACGTTTCTCTCGAAAAAAATCTAATAAAATAGGAAATAATTAGTTTTGCATAAATAAAATACTTTTAAGGCTTTTTAGGCAAAGAAAATGTCGGGAAATGGGGCGAAAAGAGTAAAAAACACTACTTTCGCGGATACCACATGGCCGCCATTTTGAATTTACCCAGGGTTTATTGAAAATAGGCTCAAAAGGACCCCAATAACACAAGCTTAAAAGTCACGAAGTTTCAGCCTCCTCGGTTTTGTCGTTTCGGAGCAGCAGAGAAAATTTCATTAGGGGGGCACTTTCCGCCCCCCCCCCCCGGTCAGGTAGGGTTAACTACTATTTAAGTACCACTTAACAATCAGTTTTACCTGGCAACAGAATAATTCTACCCTACACAATCAGTATTAATAGGCGAAATGCTTAACCCTATCTGGCCTGGGCGTTGAGGGTGTTGTCCATGCCTGGTGGTGGAATGGGGAGGGGCATTCCGCCCTCCCTAAATGTTCCTCTTACCGCTTGGGCTAGGGCGGAGAAACTAACCACATGCTCTGCGGTAAAGCCCAATCGGAAACTGTAAAAATGGACGCATTTTTAACATCACAATCACGTCAGTTTGAAAAGATACATTTTCTTTGGTCCACTTTTTTCATCAGATGTTTACATGACACACTTTTATAACTTTCCGTCAGATGTTTTCTTCGCAAAAACGAAATGAGAAATTTTTAAATAATAATCTCACTTGAAATGAAATAGTTATTCCCACTTTTTCTCGCAGAATTGCATAAATTTTGTAGAAAAATGACGAAAACATCATTTCCTGGTATACCACATGGCCGCCATAGAATTAACCCAAATAGGCTCAAAATGACCACAATATCATAAGCTTCAAAGTACGACAGCTTTCAAGGTGTTGTCTCTCCGCATACAGAATATAAAGTTTGCCGGGGAATGCCCCCACAATCATCCGGCCTAGCAGGTTACCGCCTAACACTCAACATTCAGCTTTGTCCGGCAACCCATTGAACATATTCAACATAGCCTGTTTTAGGACACTAAATTGGTCAAAATAGTACACGAGAGCTCATTTACGGGGGCATCGTACACTGTTTTCGAAATCGGTTGCCACCCTGCTGGAGGCTTCATGCAGTCAAGCAGGTTACCGACTACCACTTAACATTCTGCTTTGCCCAGCAACCCATTAAACATAGCCCCACACCCCGTTTTGCAAGGTGAAATTCGTCAAAATAATACATTGAACATCAATTACGGGGGCATCGTAGACGGTCTTCGAAATCGGTTGCCACCCTGTCGAATTATTCATGCAGTCAATCAGGTTACCGACTACCACTTAACATTCAGCTTTGCCCGGCAACCCATTAAACATAGCCCACACACCTCGTTTTAGAACACGAATTGTGTCAAAATAGTAATGGAATCTCATTTACGGGGGCATCGTAGACGGTCTTCGAAATCTGTTGCCACCTTTTTGAAGGATTCATGCAGTCAAGCACGTTACTGACTACTACTTAACATTAAGTTTTGCCCGGCTACCGATTAAACATAGCCGACACAGTCCGTTTAAAAAAACGAAATTTGTCAAAATAGTAATGGAATCTCATTTACGGGGGCATCGTAGACGGTCTTCAAAATCGGTTGCCACCTTTTTGAAGGATTCATGCAGTCAAGCACGTTACCGACTACCACTTAACATTAAGTTTTGCCCGGCTATCGATTAAACATAGCCGACACAGTCCGTTTTAAAAAACGAAATTTGTCAAAATAGCAATGGAATCTCATTTACGGGGGCATCGTAGACGGTCTTCGAAATCGGTTGCCACCCTGTCGAAGGATTCATGCAGTCAAGCATGTTACTGACTACTACTTAACATTAAGTTTTGCCCGGCTACCGATTAAACATAGCCGACACAGTCCGTTTTAAACAACGAAATTTGTCAAAATAGTAATGGAATCTCATTTACGGGGGCATCGTAGACGATCTTAGAAATCGGTTGCCACCTTTTTGAAGGATTCACGCAGTCAAGCACGTTACCCACTACCACTTAACATTAAGTTTTGCCCGGCTACCCATGAAACATAGCCGACACAGTTCGTTTTAAAAAACGAAATTTGTCAAAATAGTAATGGAATCTCATTTAAGGGGGCATCGTAGACGGTCTTCGAAATCGGTTGCCACCCTGTCGAAGGATTCATGCAGTCAATCAGGTTACCGACTACCACTTAACATTAAGTTTTGCCCGGCTACCGATTAAACATAGCCGACACAGTCCGGTTTAAAAAACGAAATTTGTCAAAATAGCAATGGAATCTCATTTACGGGGGCATCGTAGACGGTCTTCGAAATCGGTTGCCACCCTGTCGAAGGATTCATGCAGTCAAGCATGTTACTGACTACTACTTAACATTAAGTTTTGCCGGGCTACCGATTAAACATAGCCGACACAGTCCGTTTTAAACAACGAAATTTGTCAAAATAGTAATGGAATCTCATTTACGGGGGCATCGTAGACGATCTTAGAAATCGGTTGCCACCTTTTTGAAGGATTCATGCAGTCAAGCACGTTACCCACTACCACTTAACATTAAGTTTTGCCCGGCTACCCATGAAACATAGCCGACACAGTTCGTTTTAAAAAACGAAATTTGTCAAAATAGTAATGGAATCTCATTTAAGGGGGCATCGTAGACGGTCTTCGAAATCGGTTGCCACCCTGTCGAAGGATTCATGCAGTCAATCAGGTTACCGACTACTACTTAACATTAAGTTTTGCCCGGCTACCGATTAAACATAGCCGACACAGTCCGTTTTAAAAAACGAAATTTGTCAAAATAGTAATGGAATCTCATTTACGGAGGCATCGTACACGGTCTTAGAAATCGCTTGCCACCTTTTTGAAGGATTCATGCAGTCAAGCACGTTACCGACTACCACTTAACATTAAGTTTTGCCCGGCTACCGATTAAACATAGCCGACACAGTCCGTTTTAAAAACGAAATTTGTCAAACTAGTAATGGAATCTCATTTAAGGGGGCATCGTAGACGGTCTTCGAAATCGGTTGCCGCCCTGTCGAAGGATTCATGACTACCACTTAACATTCAGCTTTGCCCGGCAACCGATAAAACATAGCCCACACACCCCGTGTTAGAAGACGAAATGTGTCAAAATAGTACATGAAAGGTCATTTACGGGGGCATCGTAGACGGTCTTAGAAATCGGTTGCCACCTTTTTGAAGGACTCATGCAGTCAAGCACGTTACCGTCTACCACTTAACATTAAGTTTTGCCCGGCTACCTATTAAACATAGCCGGCACAGTCCGTTTTAAAAAACAAAATTAGTCAAAATAGCAATGGAATATCATTTACGGGGGCATCGTAGACGGTCTTCGAAATCGGTTGCCACCTTTTTGTAGGACTCATGCAGTCAAGCACGTTACCCACTACCACTTAACATTAAGTTTTGCCCGGCTACCCATTAAACAAAGCCGACACAGTCCGTTTTAAAAAACGAAATTTGTCAAAATAGTAATGGAATCTCATTTACGGGGGCATCGTAGACGGTCTTCGAAATCGGTTGCCACCTTTTTGAAGGATTCATGCAGTCAAGCACGTTAACTACTACCACTTAACATTAAGTTTTGCCCGGCTACCGATTAAACATAGCCGACACAGTCCGTTTTAAAAAACGAAATTTGTCAAAATAGTAATGGAATCTCATTTACGGGAGCATCGTAGACGGTCTTAGAAATCGGTTGCCACCTTTTTGAAGGATTCATGCAGTCAAGCACGTTACCGACTACCACTTAACATTAAGATTTGCCCGGCTACCCATTAAACATAGCCGACACAGTCCGTTTTAAAAAACGAAATTTGTCAAACTAGTAATGGAATCTCATTTAAGGGGGCATCGTAGACGGTCTTCGAAATCGGTTGCCACCATGTCGAAGGATTCATGCAGTCAATCAGGTTACCGACTACCACTTAACATTCAGCTTTGCCCGGCAACCGATTAAACATAGCCCACACACCCCGTGTTAGAAGACGAAATGTGTCAAAATAGTACATGAAAGGTCATTTACGGGGGCATCGTAGACGGTCTTCGAAATCGGCTGCCACCTTTTTGAAGGATTCAGGCAGTCAAGCACGTTACCGACTACCACTTAACATTAAGTTTTGCCCGGCTACCGATTAAACACAGCCGACACAGTCCGTTTTAAAAAACGAAATTTGTCAAAATAGTAATGGAATCTCATTTACGGGGGCATCGTAGACGGTCTTCGAAATCGGTTGCCACCCTGTCGAAGGATTCATGACTACCACTTAACATTCAGCTTTGCCCGGCAACCGATTAAACATAGCCCACACACCCCGTGTTAGAAGACGAAATGTGTCAAAATAGTACATGAAAGGTCATTTACGGGGGCATCGTAGACGGTCTTAGAAAACGGTTGCCACCTTTTTGAAGGATTCATGCAGTCAACCACGTTACCGTCTACCACTTAACATTAAGTTTTGCCCGGCTACCTATTAAACATAGCCGGCACAGTCCGTTTTAAAAAACAAAATTTGTCAAAATAGCAATGGAATCTCATAGACGGTCTTCGAAATCGGTTGCCACCTTTTTGAAGGATTCATGCAGTCAAGCACGTTACCGACTACCACTTAACATTAAGTTTTGCCCGGCTACCCATTAAACAAAGCCGACACAGTCCGTTTTAAAAAACGAAATTTGACAAAATAGTAATAGAATCTCATTTAAGGGGGCATCGTAGACGGTCTTCGAAATCGGTTGCCACCTTTTTGAAGGATTCATGCAGTCAAGCACGTTACCTACTACCACTTAACATTAAGTTTTGCCCGGCTACCGATTAAACATAGCCGACACAGTCCGTTTTAAAAAACGAAATTTGTCAAAATAGTAATAGAATCTCATTTACTGGGGCATCGTAGACGATCTTAGAAATCGGTTGCCACCTTTTTGAAGGATTCATGCAGTCAAGCACGTTACCAACTACCACTTAACATTAAGATTTGCCCGGCTACCCATTAAACATAGCCGACACAGTCCGTTTTAAAAAACGAAATTTGTCAAAATAGTAATGGAATCTCATTTAAGGGGGCATCGTAGACGGTCTTCGAAATCGGTTGCCACCATGGCGAAGGATTCATGCAGTCAATCAGGTTACCGACTACCACTTAACATTCAGCTTTGCCCGGCAACCGATTAAACATAGCCCACACACCCCGTGTTAGAAGACGAAATGTGTCAAAATAGTACATGAAAGGTCATTTACGGGGGCATCGTAGACGGTCTTCGAAATCGGTTGCCACCTTTTTGAAGGATTCATGCAGTCAAGCACGTTACCGTCTACTACTTAACATTAAGATTTGCCCGGCTACCGATTAAACATAGCCGACACAGTCCGTTTTACAAAAAGAAATTTGTCAAAATAGTAATGTAATCTCATTTACGGGGGCATCGTAGACGGTCTTCGAAATCGGTTGCCACCTTTTTGAAGGATTCATGCGATCAAGCACGTTACCGTCTACTACTTAACATTAAGTTTTGCCCGGCTACCGATTAAACATAGCCGACACAGTCCGTTTTAAAAAACGAAATTTGTCAAAATAGTAATGGAATCTCATTTACGGTGGCATCATAGACGGTCTTCGAAATCGGTTGCCACCTTTTTGAAGGATTCATGCAGTCAAGCACGTTAACTACTACCACTTAACATTAAGTTTTGCCCGGCTACCGATTAAACATAGCCGACACAGTCCGTTTTAAAAAACGAAATTTGTCGAAATAGTAATGTAATCTCATTTACGGGGGCATCGTAGACGGTCTTCGAAATCGGTTGCCACCTTTTTGTAGGACTCATGCAGTCAAGCACGTTACCCACTACCACTTAACATTAAGTTTTGCCCGGCTACCCATTAAACAAAGCCGACACAGTCCGTTTTAAAAAACGAAATTTGACAAAATAGTAATAGAATCTCATTTAAGGGGGCATCGTAGACGGTCTTCGAAATCGGTTGCCACCTTTTTGAAGGATTCATGCAGTCAAGCACGTTAACTACTACCACCTAACATTAAGTTTTGCCCGGCTACCGATTAAACATAGCCGACACAGTCCGTTTTAAAAAACGAAATTTGTCAAAATAGTAATGGAATCTCATTTACGGGAGCATCGTAGACGGTCTTAGAAATCGCTTGCCACCTTTTTGAAGGATTCATGCAGTCAAGCACGTTACCGACTACCACTTAACATTAAGATTTGCCCGGCTACCCATTAAACATAGCCGACACAGTCCGTTTTAAAAAACGAAATTTGTCAAAATAGTAATGGAATCTCATTTAAGGGGGCATCGTAGACGGTCTTCGAAATCGGTTGCCACCCTGTCGAAGGATTCATGCAGTCAATCAGGTTACCGACTACCACTTAACATTCAGCTTTGCCCGGCAACCGATTAAACATAGCCCACACACCCCGTGTTAGAAGACGAAATGTGTCAAAATAGTACATGAAAGGTCTTTTACGGGGGCATCGTAGACGGTCTTCGAAATCGGCTGCCACCTTTTTGAAGGATTCAGGCAGTCAAGCACGTTACCGACTACCACTTAACATTAAGTTTTGCCCGGCTACCGATTAAACACAGCCGACACAGTCCGTTTTAAAAAACGAAATTTGTCAAAATAGTAATGGAATCTCATTTACGGGGGCATCGTAGACGGTCTTCGAAATCGGTTGCCACCCTGTCGAAGGATTCATGACTACCACTTAACATTCAGCTTTGCCCGGCAACCGATTAAACATAGCCCACACACCCCGTGTTAGAAGACGAAATGTGTCAAAATAGTACATGAAAGGTCATTTACGGGGGCATCGTAGACGGTCTTAGAAATCGGTTGCCACCTTTTTGAAGGATTCATGCAGTCAACCACGTTACCGTCTACCACTTAACATTAAGTTTTGCCCGGCTACCTATTAAACATAGCCGGCACAGTCCGTTTTAAAAAACAAAATTTGTCAAAATAGCAATGGAATCTCATAGACGGTCTTCGAAATCGGTTGCCACCTTTTTGAAGGATTCATGCAGTCAAGCACGTTACCGACAACCACTTAACATTAAGTTTTGCCCGGCTACCCATTAAGCAAAGCCGACACAGTCCGTTTTAAAAAACGAAATTTGACAAAATAGTAATAGAATCTCATTTAAGGGGGCATCGTCGACGGTCTTCGAAATCGGTTGCCACCTTTTTGAAGGATTCATGCAGTCAAGCACGTTACCTACTACCACTTAACATTAAGTTTTGCCCGGCTACCGATTAAACATAGCCGACACAGTCCGTTTTAAAAAACGAAATTTGTCAAAATAGTAATAGAATCTCATTTACTGGGGCATCGTAGACGATCTTTGAAATCGGTTGCCACCTTTTTGAAGGATTCATGCAGTCAAGCACGTTACCGACTACCACTTAACATTAAGATTTGCCCGGCTACCCATTAAACATAGCCGACACAGTCCGTTTTAAAAAACGAAATTTGTCAAAATAGTAATGGAATCTCATTTAAGGGGGCATCGTAGACGGTCTTCGAAATCGGTTGCCACCATGTCGAAGGATTCATGCAGTCAATCAGGTTACCGACTACCACTTAACATTCAGCTTTGCCCGGCAACCGATTAAACATAGCCCACACACCCCGTGTTAGAAGACGAAATGTGTCAAAATAGTACATGAAAGGTCATTTACGGGGGCATCGTAGACGGTCTTCGAAATCGGTTGCCACCTTTTTGAAGGATTCATGCAGTCAAGCACGTTACCGTCTACTACTTAACATTAAGTTTTGCCCGGCTACCGATTAAACATAGCCGACACAGTCCGTTTTACAAAAAGAAATTTGTCAAAATAGTAATGTAATCTCATTTACGGGGGCATCGTAGACGGTCTTCGAAATCGGTTGCCACCTTTTTGAAGGATTCATGCACTCAAGCACGTTACCGTCTACTACTTAACATTAAGTTTTGCCCGGCTACCGATTAAACATAGCCGACACAGTCCGTTTTAAAAAACGAAATTTGTCAAAATAGTAATGGAATCTCATTTACGGGGGCATCGTAGACGGTCTTCGAAATCGGTTGCCACCTTTTTCAAGGATTCATGCAGTCGACCACGTTACTGACTACTACTTAACATTAAGTTTTGCCCGGCTACCGATTAAACATAGCGGACACAGTCCGTTTTAAAAAACGAAATTTGTCAAAATAGTAATGGAATCTCATTTAAGGGGGCATCGTAGACGGTCTTCGAAATCGGTTGCCACCATGTCGAAGGATTCATGCAGTCAATCAGGTTACCGACTACCACTTAACATTCAGCTTTGTCCGTCAACCGATTAAACATAGCCCACACACCCCGTGTTAGAAGACGAAATGTGTCAAAATAGTACACGAAAGGTCATTTACGGGGGCATCGTAGACGGTCTTAGAAATCGGTTGCCACCTTTTTGAAGGATTCAGGCAGTCAAGCACGTTACCGACTACCACTTAACATTAAGTTTTGCCCGGCTATCGATTAAACATAGCCGACACAGTCCGTTTTAAAAAACGAAATTTGTCAAAATAGTAATGGAATCTCATTTACGGGGGCATCGTAGACGGTCTTCGAAATCGGTTGCCACCTTTTTGAAGGATTCATGCAGTCAAGCACGTTACCCACTACCACTTAACATTAAGTTTTGCCCGGCTACCTATGAAACATAGCCGACACAGTTCGTTTTAAAAAACGAAATTTGTCAAAATAGTAATGGAATCTCATTTACGGGAGCATCGTAGACGGTCTTCGAAATCGGTTGCCACCTTTTTGAAGGATTCATGCAGTCAAGCACGTTACTGACTACTACTTAACATTAAGTTTTGCCCGGCTACCGATTAAACATAGCCGACACAGTTCGTTTTAAAAAACGAAATTTGTCAAAATAGTAATGTAATCTCATTTACGGGGGCATCGTAGACGGTCTTCGAAATCGGTTGCCACCTTTTTGAAGGATTCATGCAGTCAAGCACGTTATCCACTACTACTTAACATTAAGTTTCGCCCGGCTACCGATAAAACATAGCCGACACAGTCCGTTTTAAAAAACGAAATTTGTCAAAATAGTAATGGAATCTCATTTACGGGGGCATCGTAGACGGTCTTCGAAATCGGTTGCCACCTTTTTGAAGGATTCATGCAGTCAAGCACGTTACCGACTACTACTTAACATTAAGTTTTGCCCGGCTACCGATTAAACATAGCCGACACAGTCCGTTTTAAAAAACGAAATTTGTCAAAATAGTAATGGAATCAGATTTACGGGGGCATCGTAGACGGTCTTAGAAATCGGTTGCCACCTTTTTGAAGGATTCATGCAGTCAAGCACGTTACCCACTACCACTTAACATTAAGTTTTGCCCGGCTACCGATGAAACATAGCCGACACAGTTCGTTTTAAAAAACGGAATTTGTCAAAATAGTAATGGAATCTCAATTAAGGGGGCATCGTAGACGGTCTTCGAAATCGGTTGCCACCCTGTCGAAGGATTCATGCAGTCAATCAGGTTACCGACTACCACTTAACGTTCAGCTTTGCCCGGCAACCGATTAAACATAGCACACACACCCCGTGTTAGAAGACGAAATGTGTCAAAATAGTACATGAAAGGTCATTTACGGGGGCATCGTAGACGGTCTTAGAAATCGGTTGCCACCTTTTTGAAGGATTCATGCAGTCAAGCACGTTACCGTCTACCATTTAACATTAAGTTTTGCCCGGCTACCTATTAAACATAGCCGGCACAGTCCGTTTTAAAAAACAAAATTTGTCAAAATAGCAATGGAATCTCATTTAAGGGGGCATCGTAGACGGTCTTGGAAATCGGTTGCCACCCTGTCGAAGGATTCATGCAGTCAATCAGGTTACCGACTACCACTTAACATTCAGCTTTGCCCGGCAACCGATTAAACATAGCCCACACACCCCGTGTTAGAAGACGAAATGTGTCAAAATAGTACATGAAAGGTCATTTACGGGGCATCGTAGACGGTCTTACAAATCGGTTGCCACCTTTTTGAAGGATTCATGCAGTCAAGCACGTTACCGACTACCACTTAACATTAAGTTTTGCCCGGCTACCGATTAAACATAGCCGACACAGTCCGTTTTAAAAAACAAAATTTGTCAAAATAGTAATGGAATCTCATTTACGGGGGCATCGTAGACGGTCTTCGAAATCGGTTGCCACCCTGTCGAAGGATTCATGCAGTCAATCAGGTTACCGACTACCACTTAACATTCAGTTTTGCCCGGCTACCGATTAAACATAGCCGACACAGTCCGTTTTAAAAAACGAAATTTGTCAAAATAGTAATGGAATCTCATTTACAGGGGCATCGTAGACGGTCTTCGAAATCGGTTGCCACCTTTTTGAAGGATTCATGCAGTCAAGCACGTTACCGACTACCACTTAACATTAAGTTTTTCCCGGCTACCGATTAAACATAGCCGACACAGTCCGTTTTAAAAAACGAAATTTGTCAAAATAGTAATGGAATCTCATTTACGGGGGCATCGTAGACGGTCTTAGAAATCGGTTGCCACCTTCTTGAAGGATTCATGCAGTCAAGCACGTTACCGACTACCACTTAACATTATGATTTGCCCGGCTACCCATTAAACATAGCCGACACAGTCCGTTTTAAAAAACGAAATTTGTCAAAATAGTAATGGAATCTCATTTAAGGGGGCATCGTAGACGGTCTTCGAAATCGGTTGCCACCATGTCGAAGGATTCATGCAGTCAATCAGGTTACCGACTACCACTTAACATTCAGCTTTGCCCGGCAACCGATTAAACATAGCCCACACACCCCGTGTTAGAAGACGAAATGTGTCAAAATAGTCCATGAAAGGTCATTTACGGGGGCATCGTAGACGGTCTTCGAAATCGGTTGCCACCTTTTTGAAGGATTCAGGCAGTCAAGCACGTTACCGACTACCACTTAACATTAAGTTTTGCCCGGCTATCGATTAAACATAGCCGACACAGTCCGTTTTAAAAAACGAAATTTGTCAAAATAGTAATGGAATCTCATTTACGGGGGCATCGTAGACGGTCTTCGAAATCGGTTGCCACCTTTTTGAAGGATTCATGCAGTCAAGCACGTTACCAACTACCACTTAACATTAAGTTTTGCCCGGCTACCTATGAAACATAGCCGACACAGTTCGTTTTAAAAAACGAAATTTGTCAAAATAGTAATGGAATCTCATTTACGGCGGCATCGTAGACGGTCTTAGAAATCGGTTGCCACCTTTTTGAAGGATTCATGCAATCAAGCACGTTACCCACTACCACTTAACATTAAGTTTTGTCCGGCTACCTATGAAACATAGCCGACACAGTTCGTTTTAAAAAACGAAATTTGTCAAAATAGTAATGGAATCTCATTTAAGGGGGCATCGTAGACGCTCTTCGAAATCGGTTGCCACCCTGTCGAAGGATTCATGACTACCACTTAACATTCAGCTTTGGCCGGCAACCGATTAAACATAGCCCACACACCCCGTGTTAGAAGACGAAATGTGTCAAAATAGTACATGAAAGGTCATTTACGGGGGCATCGTAGACGGTCTTAGAAATCGGTTGCCACCTTTTTGAAGGATTCATGCAGTCAAGCACGTTACCGTCTACCACTTAACATTAAGTTTTGCCCGGCTACCTATTAAACATAGCCGGCACAGTCCGTTTTAAAAAACAAAATTTGTCAAAATAGCAATGGAATCTCATTTACGGGGGCATCGTAGACGGTCTTCGAAATCGGTTGCCACCTTTTTGAAGGATTCATGCAGTCAAGCACGTTAGCGACTATCACTTAACATTAAGTTTTGCCCGGCTACCCATTAAACAAAGCCGACACAGTCCGTTTTAAAAAACGAAATTTGACAAAATAGTAATAGAATCTCATTTAAGGGGGCATCGGAGACGTCTTAGAAATCGGTTGCCACTTTTTTGAAGGATTCATGCAGTCAAACATGTTACCAACTACCACTTAACATTAAGTTTTGCCCGGCTACCGATTAAACATAGCCGACACAGTCCGTTTTAAAAGACGAAATTTGTCAAAATAGTAATGGAATCTCATTTACGGGGGCATCGTAGACGGTCTTCGAAATCGGTTGCCACCCTGTCGAAGGATTCATGCAGTCAATCAGGTTATCGACTACCACTTAACATTCAGCTTTGCCCGGCAACCGATTAAACATAGCCCACACACCCCGTGTTAGAAGACGAAATGTGTCAAAATAATACATGAAAGGTCATTTACGGGGGCATCGTAGACGGTCTTAGAAATCGGTTGCCACCTTTTTGAAGGATTCATGCAGTCATGCACGTTACCGTCTACCACTTAACATTAAGTTTTGCCCGGCTACCTATTAAACATAGCCGGCACAGTCCGTTTCAAAAAACGAAATTTGTCAAAATAGCAATGGAATCTCATTTACGGGGGCATCGTAGACGGTCTTCGAAATCGGTTGCCACCTTTTTGAAGGATTCATGCAGTCAAGCACGTTAGCGACTATCACTTAACATTAAGTTTTGCCCGGCTACCCATTAAACAAAGCCGACACAGTCCGTTTTAAAAAACGAAATTTGACAAAATAGTAATAGAATCTCATATAAGGGGGCATCGTAGACGGTCTTGGAAATCGGTTGCCACCCTGTCGAAGGATTCATGCAGTCAATCAGGTTACCGACTACCACTTAACATTCAGCTTTGCCCGGCAACCGATTAAACATAGCCCACACACCCCGTGTTAGAAGACGAAATGTGTCAAAATAGTACATGAAAGGTCATTTACGGGCATCGTAGACGGTCTTACAAATTGGTTGCCACCTTTTTGAAGGATTCATGCAGTCAAGCACGTTACCGACTACCACTTAACATTAAGTTTTGCCCGGCTACCGATTAAACATAGCCGACACAGTCCGTTTTAAAAAACGAAAGTTGTCAAAATAGTAATGGAATCTCATTTACGGGGGCATCGTAGACGGTCTTCGAAATCGGTTGCCACCCTGTCGAAGGATTCATGCAGTCAATCAGGTTACCGACAACCACTTAACATTAAGTTTTGCCCGGCTACCGATTAAACATAGCCGACACAGTCCGTTTTAAAAAACGAAATTTGTCAAAATAGTAATGGAATCTCATTTACAGGGGCATCGTAGACGGTCTTCGACATCGGTTGCCACCTTTTTGAAGGATTCATGCAGTCAAGCACGTTACCGACTACCACTTAACATTAAGTTTTTCCCGGCTACCGATTAAACATAGCCGACACAGTCCGTTTTAAAAAACGAAATTTGTCAAAATAGTAATGGAATCTCATTTACGGGGGCATCGTAGACGGTCTTAGAAATCGGTTGCCACCTTTTTGAAGGATTCATGCAGTCAAGCACGTTACCGACTACCACTTAACATTATGATTTGCCCGGCTACCCATTAAACATAGCCGACACAGTCCGTTTTAAAAAACGAAATTTGTCAAAATAGTAATGTAATCTCATTTAAGGGGGCATCGTAGACGGTCTTCGAAATCGGTTGCCACCATGTCGAAGGATTCATGCAGTCAATCAGGTTACCGACTACCACTTAACATTCAGCTTTGCCCGGCAACCGATTAAACATAGCCCACACACCCCGTGTTAGAAGACGAAATGTGTCAAAATAGTCCATGAAAGGTCATTTACGGGGGCATCGTAGACGGTCTTCGAAATCGGTTGCCACCTTTTTGAAGGATTCAGGCAGTCAAGCACGTTACCGACTACCACTTAACATTAAGTTTTGCCCGGCTATCGATTAAACATAGCCGACACACTCCGTTTTAAAAAGGAAATTTGTCAAAATAGTAATGGAATCTCATTTACGGGGGCATCGTAGACGGTCTTCGAAATCGGTTGCCACCTTTTTGAAGGATTCATGCAGTCAAGCACGTTACCAACTACCACTTAACATTAAGTTTTGCCCGGCTACCTATGAAACATAGCCGACACAGTTCGTTTTAAAAAACGAAATTTGTCAAAATAGTAATGGAATCTCATTTACGGGGGCATCGTAGACGGTCTTAGAAATCGGTTGCCACCTTTTTGAAGGATTCATGCAGTCAAGCACGTTACCCACTACCACTTAACATTAAGTTTTGTCCGGCTACCTATGAAACATAGCCGACACAGTTCGTTTAAAAAAACGAAATTTGTCAAAATAGTAATGGAATCTCATTTAAGGGGGCATCGTAGACGCTCTTCGAAATCGGTTGCCACCCTGTCGAAGGATTCATGACTACCACTTAACATTCAGCTTTGGCCGGCAACCGATTAAACATAGCCCACACACCCCGTGTTAGAAGACGAAATGTGTCAAAATAGTACATGAAAGGTCATTTACGGGGGCATCGTAGACGGTCTTAGAAATCGGTTGCCACCTTTTTGAAGGATTCATGCAGTCAAGCACGTTACCGTCTACCACTTAACATTAAGTTTTGCCCGGCTACCTATTAAACATAGCCGGCACAGTCCGTTTTAAAAAACAAAATTTGTCAAAATTGCAATGGAATCTCATTTACGGGGGCATCGTAGACGGTCTTCGAAATCGGTTGCCACCTTTTTGAAGGATTCATGCAGTCAAGCACGTTAGCGACTATCACTTAACATTAAGTTTTGCCCGGCTACCCATTAAACATAGTTGACACAGTTCGCCAAAACGAAATTTGTCAAAATAGTAATGGAATCTCATTTAAGGGGGCATCGTAGACGCTCTTTCGAAAATCGGTTGCCACCTGTCGAAGGATTCATGACTACCACTTAACATTCAGCTTTGGCCGGCAAACTGAGCTGAATATAGCCCACACACCCCGTGTTAGAAGACGAAATGTGTCAAAAATATGTTACGAAAGGTCATTTACGGGGGCACGTGAAGATTGGTCTAAAATCGGTTGCCACCTTTTTGAAGGATTCATGCAGTCAAGCACGTTACCCACTACCACTTAACATTAAGTTTTGCCCGGCTACCTATGAAACATAGCCGACACAGTTCGTTTTAAAAAACGAAATTTGTCAAAATAGTAATGGAATCTCATTTACGGGGGCATCGTAGACGGTCTTCGAAATCGGTTGCCACCTTTTTGAAGGATTCATGCAGTCAAGCACGTTAGCGACTATCACTTAACATTAAATTTTGCCCGGCTACCCATTAAACAAAGCCGACACAGTCCGTTTTAAAAAACGAAATTTGACAAAATAGTAATAGAATCTCATTTAAGGGGGCATCGTAGACGGTCTTGGAAATCGGTTGCCACCCTGTCGAAGGATTCATGCAGTCAATCAGGTTACCAACTACCACTTAACATTCAGCTTTGCCCGGCAACCGATTAAACATAGCCCACACACCCCGTGTTAGAAGACGAAATGTGTCAAAATAGTACATGAAAGGTCATTTACGGGGCATCGTAGACGGTCTTACAAATCGGTTGCCACCTTTTTGAAGGATTCATGCAGTCAAGCACGTTACCGACTACCACTTAACATTAAGTTTTGCCCGGCTACCGATTAAACATAGCCGACACAGTCCGTTTTAAAACACAAAATTTGTCAAAATAGTAATGGAATCTCATTTACGGGGGCATCGTAGACGGTCTTAGAAATCGGTTGCCACCTTTTTGAAGGATTCATGCAGTCAAGCACGTTACCGACTACCACTTAACATTATGATTTGCCCGGCTACCCATTAAACATAGCCGACACAGTCCGTTTTAAAAAACGAAATTTGTCAAAATAGTAATGGAATCTCATTTACGGGGGCATCGTAGACGGTCTTCGAAATCGGTTGCCACCTTTTTGAAGGATTCATGCAGTCAAGCACGTTACCGGCTACCACTTAACATTAAGTTTTGCCCGGCTACCGATTAAACATAGCCGACACAGTCCGTTTTAAAAAACGAAATTTGTCAAAATAGTAATGGAATCTCATTTAAAGGGGCATCGTAGACGGTCTTCGAAATCGGTTGCCACCTTTTTGAAGGATTCATGCAGTCAAGCACGTTACCCACTACCACTTAACATTAAGTTTTGCCCGGCTGCCGATTAAACATAGCCGACACAGTCCGTTTAAAAAAAAAAAAAAATTGTCAAAATAGTATTGGAATCTCAATTACGGGGGCATCGTAGACGGTCTTCGAAATCGGTTGCCACCCTGTCGAAGGATTCATGCAGTCAATCAGGTTACCGACTACCACTTAACATTCAGTTTTGCCCGGCTACCGTTTAAACATGGCCGACACAGTCCGTTTTAAAAAACGAAATTTGTCAAAATAGTAATGGAATCTCATTTACGGGGGCATCGTAGACGGTCTTCGAAATCGGTTGCCACCATTTTGAAGGATTCATGCAGTCAAGCACGTTACTGACTACTACTTAACATTAAGTTTTACCCGGCTACCGATTAAACATAGCCGACACAGTCCGTTTTAAAAAACGAAATTTGTCAAAATAGTAATGGAATCTCATTTGCGGGTGCATCTTATACGGTCTTAGAAATCGGTTGCCACCTTTTTGAAGGATTCATGCAGTCAAGCACGTTACCGACTACCACTTAACAGTAAGTTTTGCCCGGCTACCGATGAAACATAGCCGACACAGTTCGTTTTAAAAATCGAAATTTGTCAAAATAGTAATGGAATCTCAATTAAGGGGGCATCGTAGACGGTCTTCGAAATCGGTTGCCACCCTGTCGAAGGATTCATGCAGTCAATCAGGTTACCGACTACCACTTAACATTCAGCTTTGCCCGGCAACCGATTAAACATAGCCCACACATCCCGTGTTAGAAGACGAAATGTGTCAAAATAGTAATGGAATCTCATTTACGGGGGCATCGTACACTGTCTTAGAAATCGGTTGCCACCTTTTTGAAGGATTGATGCAGTCAAGCACGTTACCCACTACCACTTAACATTAAGTTTTGCCCGGCTACCGATTAAACATATCCGATACAGTCCGTTTTAAAAAGCGAAATTTGTCAAAATAGTAATGGAATCTCATTTACGGGGATATCGTAGATGGTCTTCGAAATCGGTTGCCACCTTTTTGAAGGATTCATGCAGTCAAGCACGTTACCGACTACTACTTAACATTAAGTTTTGCACGGCTACCGATTAAACATAGCCGACACAGTCCGTTTTAAAAAACGAAATTTGTCAAAATAGTAATGGAATCTCATTTACGGGGCAGCGTAGACGGTCTTAGAAATCGGTTGCCACCTTTATGAAGGATTCATGCAGTCAATCAGGTTACCGACTACCACTTAACATTCAGCTTTGCCCGGCAACCTATTAAACATAGCCCACACACCCCGTGTTAGAAGACGAAATGTGTCAAAATAGTACATGAAACGTCATTTACGGGGGCATCGTAGACGGTCTTAGAAATCGGTTGCCACCTTTTTGAAGGATTCATGCAGTCAAACACGTTACCGACTACCACTTAACATTAAGTTTTGCCCGGCTACCGATTAAACATGGCCGACACAGTCCGTTTTAAAAAACGACATTTGTCAAAAGAGTAATGGAATCTCATTTACGGGGGCATCGTAGACGGTCTTCGAAATCGGCTGCCACCTTTTTGAAGGATTCATGCAGTCAAGCACGTTACCGACTACCACTTAACATTAAGTTTTGCCCGGCTACCGATTAAACATAGCCGACACAGTCCGTTTTAAAAAACGAAATTTGTCAAAATAGCAATGGAATCTCATTTACGGGGGCATCGTAGACGGTCTTCGAAATCGGTTGCCACCATTTTGAAGGATTCATGCAGTCAAGCACGTTACTGACTACTACTTAACATCAAGTTTTGCCCGGCTACCGATTAAACATAGCCGAAACAGTCCGTTTTAAAAAACGAAATTTGTCAAAATAGTAATGGAATCTCATTTGCGGGTGCATCTTATACGGTCTTAGAAATCGGTTGCCACCTTTTTGAAGGATTCATGCAGTCAAGCACGTTACCGACTACCACTTAACATTAAGTTTTGCCCGGCTACCGATGAAACATAGCCGACACAGTTCGTTTTAAAAAACGAAATTTGTCAAAATAGTAATGGAATCTCAATTAAGGGGGCATCGTAGACGGTCTTCGAAATCGGTTGCCACCCTGTCGAAGGATTCATGCAGTCAATCAGGTTACCGACTACCACTTAACATTCAGCTTTGCCCGGCAACCGATTAAACATAGCCCACACACCCCGTTTTAGAAGACGAAATGTGTCAAAATAGAAAATGGAAGGTCATTTACGGGGGCATCGTAGACGGTCTTAGAAATCGGTTGCCACCTTTTTGAAGGATTCATGCAGTCAAGCACGTTACCGACTACCACTTAACATTAAGTTTTGCCCGGCTATCGATTAAACATAGCCGACACACTCCGTTTTAAAAAGGAAATTTGTCAAAATAGTAATGGAATCTCATTTACGGGGGCATCGTAGACGGTCTTCGAAATCGGTTGCCACCTTTTTGAAGGATTCATACAGTCAAGCACGTTACCGACTACAACTTAACATTAAGTTTTGCCCGGCTACCGATTAAACATAGCCGACACAGTCCGTTTTAAAAAACGAAATTTGTCAAAATAGCAATGGAATCTCATTTACGGGGGCATCGTAGACGGTCTTCAAAATCAGTTGCCACCTTTTTGAAGGATTCATGCAGTCAAGCGCGTTACTGACTACTACTTAACATTAAGTTTTGCCCGGCTACCGATTAAACATAGCCGACACAGTCCGTTTTAAAAAACGAAATTTGTCAAAATAGTAATGGAATCTCATTTACGGGGACGGTCTTCGAAATCGGTTGCCACCTTTTTGAAGGATTCATGCAGTCAATCAGGTTACCGACTACCACTTAACATTCAGCTTTGCCCGGCAACCGATTAAACATAGCCCACACACCCCGTGTTAGAAGACGAAATGTGTCAAAATAGTACATGAAAGGTCATTTACGGGCGCATCGTAGACGGTCTTAGAAATCGGTTGCCAGCTTTTTGAAGGATTCATGCAGTCAAGCACGTTACCGACTACCACTTAACATTAAGATTTGCCCGGCTACCCATTAAACATAGCCGGCACAGTCGGTTTAAAAAAACGAAATTTGTCAAAATAGTAATGGAATCTCATTTAAGGGGGCATCGTAGACGGTCTTCGAAATCGGTTGCCACCCTGTCGAAGGATTCATGCAGTCAATCAGGTTACCGACTACCACTTAACATTCAGCTTTGCCCGGCAACCGATTAAACATAGCCCACACACCCCGTGTTAGAAGACGAAATGTGTCAAAATAGTACATGGAAGGTCATTTACGGGGGCATCGTAGACGGTCTTAGAAATCGGTTGCCACCTTTTTGAAGGATTCATGCAGTCAAGCACGTTACCGACCACCACTTAACATTAAGTTTTGCCCGGCTACCGATTAAACATAGCCGACACAGTCCGCTTTAAAAAACGAAATTTGTCAAAATAGTAATGGAATCTCATTTACGGGGCATCGTAGACGGTCTTCGAAAACGGTTGCCACCTTTTTGAAGGATTCATGCAGTCAATCAGGTTACCGACTGCCACTTAACATTCAGCTTTGCCCGGCAACCGATTAAACATAGCCCACACACCCCGTGTTAGAAGACGAAATGTGTCAAAATAGTACATGAAAGGTCATTTACGGGGGCATCGTAGACGGTCTTCGAAATCGGTTGCCACCTTTTTGAAGGATTCAGCCAGTCAAGCACGTTACCGACTACCACTTAACATTAAATTTTGCCCGGCTATCGATTAAACATAGCCGACACAGTCCGTTTTAAAAAACGAAATTTGTCAAAATAGTAATGGAATCTCATTTACGGGGCATCGTAGACGGTCTTCGAAATCGGTTGCCACCTTTTTGAAGGATTCATGCAGTCAAGCACGTTACCGACTACCACTTAACATTAAGTTTTGCCCGGCTACCGATTAAACATAGCCGACACAGTCCGTTTTAAAAGACGAAATGTGTCAAAATAGCAATGGAAGGGCATTTACGGGGGCATCGTAGACGGTCTTAGAAATCGGTTGCGACTTTTTTGAAGGATTCATGCAGTCAAGCATGTTACCAACTACCACTTAACATTAAGTTTTGCCCGGCTACCGATTAAACATAGCCGACACAGTCCGTTTAAAAAAACGAAATTTGTCAAAATAGTAATGGAATCTCATTTACGGGGGCATCGTAGACGGTCTTCAAAATCGGTTGCCACCTTTTTGAAGGATTCATGCAGTCAAGCACGTTACCGACTACTACTTAACATTGAGTTTTGCCCGGCTACCGATTAAACATAGCCGACACAGTCCGTTTTAAAAAACGAAATTTGTCAAAATAGTAATGGAATCTCATTTAAGGGGGCATCGTAGACGGTCTTCGTCGTTTGCAACCTGTCAAAGATTCATGCAGTCAATCAGGTTACCGACTACCACTTAACATTTAAGTTTTTGCCCGGCTACCGATTAAACATAGCCGACACAGTCCGTTTTAAAAAACGAAATTTGTCAAAATAGTAATGGAATCTCATTTACGGGGGCATCGTAGACGGTCTTCGAAATCGGTTGCCACCTTTTTGAAGGATTCACGCAGTCAAGCACGTTACCTACTACCACTTAACATTAAGTTTTGCCCGGCTACCGATTAAACATAGCCGACACAGCCCGTTTTAAAAAACGAAATTTGTCAAAATAGTAATGGAATCTCATTTACGGGGGCATCGTAGACGGTCTTAGAAATCGGTTGCCACCTTTTTGAAGGATTCATGCAGTCAAGCACGTTACCGACTACCACTTAACATTAAGATTTGCCCGGCTACCCATTAAACATAGCCGACACAGTCCGTTTTAAAAAACGAAATTTGTCAAAATAGTAATGGAATCTCATTTAAGGGGGCATCGTAGACGGTCTTCGAAATCGGTTGCCACCATGTCGAAGGATTCATGCAGTCAATCAGGTTACCGACTACCACTTAACATTCAGCTTTGCCCGGCTACCGATTAAACATAGCCGACACACTCCGTTTTAAAAAAGGAAATTTGTCAAAATAGTAATGGAATCTCATTTACGGGGGCATCGTAGACGGTCTTCGATATCGGTTGCCAGCTTTTTGAAGGATTCATGCAGTCAAGCACGTTACCGACTACCACTTAACATTAAGTTTTGCCCGGCTACCGATTAAACATATCCGATACAGGCCGTTTTAAAAAGCGAAATTTGTCAAAATAGTAATGGAATCTCATTTACGGGGGCATCGTAGACGGTCTTCGAAATCGGTTGCCATCTTTTTGAAGGATTCATGCAGTCAAGCACGTTACCGACTACCACTTAACATTAAGTTTTGCCCGGCTACCGATTAAACATAGCCGACACAGTCCGTTTTAAAAAACGAAATTTGTCAAAATAGCAATGGAATCTCATTTACGGGGGCATCGTAGACGGTCTTCAAAATCGGTTGCCACCTTTTTGAAGGATTCATGCAGTCAAGCACGTTACCGACTACTACTTAACATTGAGTTTTGCCCGGCTACCGATTAAACATAGCCGACACAGTCCGTTTTAAAAAACGAAATTTGTCAAAATAGTAATGGAATCTCATTTAAGGGGGCATCGTAGACGGTCTTCGAAATCGGTTGCAACCCTGTCAAAGGATTCATGCAGTCAATCAGGTTACCGACTACCACTTAACATTAAGTTTTGCCCGGCTACCGATTAAACATAGCCGACACAGTCCGTTTTAAAAAACGAAATTTGTCAAAATAGTAATGGAATCTCATTTACGGGGGCATCGTAGACGGTCTTCGAAATCGGTTGCCACCTTTTTGAAGGATTCATGCAGTCAAGCACGTTACCTACTACCACTTAACATTAAGTTTTGCCCGGCTACCGATTAAACATAGCCGACACAGTCCGTTTTAAAAAACGAAATTTGTCAAAATAGTAATGGAATCTCATTTACGGGGGCATCGTAGACGGTCTTAGAAATCGGTTGCCAGCTTTTTGAAGGATTCATGCAGTCAAGCACGTTACCGACTACCACTTAACATTAAGATTTGCCCGGCTACCCATTAAACATAGCCGACACAGTCCGTTTTAAAAAACGAAATTTGTCAAAATAGTAATGGAATCTCATTTAAGGGGGCATCGTAGACGGTCTTCGAAATCGGTTGCCACCATGTCGAAGGATTCATGCAGTCAATCAGGTTACCGACTACCACTTAACATTCAGCTTTGGCCGGCAACCGATTAAACATAGCCCACACACCCCGTGTTAGAAGACGAAATGTGTCAAAATAGTACATGAATGGTCATTTACGGGGGCATCGTAGACGGTCTTAGAAATCGGTTGCCACCTTTTTGAAGGATTCATGCAGTCAAGCACGTTACCCACTACCACTTAACATTAAGTTTTTCCCGGCTACCGATTAAACATAGCCGAAACAGTCCGTTTTAAAAAGCGAAATTTGTCAAAATAGTAATGGAATCTCATTTACGGGGGCATCGTAGACGGTCTTCAAAATCGGTTGCCACCTTTTTGAAGGATTCATGCAGTCAAGCACGTTACCGACTACCACTTAACATTAAGTTTTGCCCGGCTACCGATTAAACATAGCCGACACAGTTCGTTTTAAAAAACGAAATTTGTCAAAATAGTAATGGAATCTCATTTACGGGGGCATCGTAGACGGTCTTCGAAATCGGTTGCCACCTTTTTGAAGGATTCATGCAGTCAAGCACGTTACCGACTACCACTTAACATTAAGTTTTGCCCGGCTACCGATTAAACATAGCCGACACACTCCGTTTTAAAAAAGAAAATTTGTCAAAATAGTAATGGAATCTCATTTACGGGGGCATCGTAGACGGTCTTCGATATCGGTTGCCACCTTTTTGAAGGATTGATGCAGTCAAGCACGTTACCGACTACCACTTAACATTAAGTTTTGCCCGGCTACCGATTAAACATATCCGATACAGTCCGTTTTAAAAAGCGAAATTTGTCAAAATAGTAATGGAATCTCATTTACGGGGGCATCGTAGATGGTCTTCGAAATCGGTTGCCACCTTTTTGAAGGATTCATGCAGTCAAGCACGTTACCGACTACTACTTAACATTAAGTTTTGCCCGGCTACCGATTAAACATAGCCGACACAGTCCGTTTTAAAAAACGAAATTTGTCAAAATAGTAATGGAATCTCATTTACGGGGCATCGTAGACGGTCTTCGAAATCGGTTGCCACCTTTATGAAGGATTCATGCAGTCAATCAGGTTACCGACTACCACTTAACATTCAGCTTTGCCCGGCAACCGATTAAACATAGCCCACACACCCCGTTTTAGAAGACGTAATGTGTCAAAATAGTACATGGAAGGTCATATACGGGGGCATCGTAGACGGTCTTAGAAATCGATTGCCACCTTTTTGAAGGATTCATGCAGTCAAGCACGTTACCGACTACCACTTAACATTAAGTTTTGCCCGGCTACCGATTAAACATAGCCGACACAGTCCGTTTTAAAAAAGGAAATTTGTCAAAATAGTAATGGAATCTCATTTACGGGGGCATCGTAGACGGTCTTTGAAATCGGTTGCCACCTTTTTGAAGGATTCATGCAGTCAAGCACGTTACCGACTACCACTTAACATTAAGTTTTGGCCGGCTACCGATTAAACATAGCCGACACAGTCCATTTTAAAAAACGAAATTTGTCAAAATAGCAATGGAATCTCATTTATGGGGGCATCGTATACGGTCTTCGAAATCGGTTGCCACCTTTTTGAAGGATTCATGCAGTCAAGCACGTTACTGACTACTACTTAACATTAAGTTTTGCCCGGCTACCGATTAAACATAGCCGACACAGTCCGTTTTAAAAAACGAAATTTGTCAAAATAGTAATGGAATCTCATTTACGGGGGCATCGTACACTGTCTTAGAAATCGGTTGCCACCTTTTTGAAGGATTGATGCAGTCAAGCACGTTACCCACTACCACTTAACATTAAGTTTTGCCCGGCTACCCATTAAACATAGCCCACACACCCCGTTTTAGAAGACGAAATGTGTCAAAATAGCAATGGAAGGTCATTTACGGGGGCATCGTAGACGGTCTTCGAAATCGGTTGCCACCCTGTCGAAGGATTCATGCAGTCAATCAGGTTACCGACTACCACTTAACATTCAGCTTTGCCCGGCAACCGATTAAACATAGCCTACACACCCCGTTTTAGAAGACGAAATGTGTCAAAATAGTACATGGAAGGTCATTTACGGGGCATCGTAGACGGTCTTAGAAATCGGTTACCACCTTTTTGAAGGATTCATGCAGTCAAGCACGTTATGACTACTCTTAACATTAAGTTTTGCCCGGCTACCGATTAAACATAGCCGACACAGTCCGTTTTAAAAAACGAAATTTGTCAAAATAGCAATGGAATCTCATTTACGGGGGCATCGTAGACGGTCTTCGAAATCGGTTGCCACCTTTTTGAAGGATTCATGCAGTCAAGCACGTTACCGACTACCACTTAACATTAAGTTTTGCCCGGCTACCGATTAAACATAGCCGACACAGTCCGTTTTAAAAAACGAAATTTGTCAAAATAGCAATGGAATCTCATTTACGGGGGCATCGTAGACGGTCTTAGAAATCGGTTGCCACCTTTTTGAAGGATTCATGCAGTCAAGCACGTTACCGACTACCACTTAATATTAAGTTTTGCCCGGCTACCGATTAAACATAGCCGACACAGTCCGTTTTAAAAAACGACATTTGTCAAAATAGTAAAGGAATCTCATTTACGGGGGCATCGTAGACGGTCTTCTAAATCGGTTGCCACCTTTTTGAAGGATTCATGCAGTCAAGCACGTTACCGACTACCACTTAACATTAAGTTTTGCCCGGCTACCGATTAAACATAGCCGACACAGTCCGTTTTAAAAAACGAAATTTGTCAAAATAGCAATGGAATCTCATTTACG
>JAVTVY010030108.1:0-12996 GCA_036873755.1 Hanleya hanleyi | reverse complement strand
AAATTTTAACTGGAAGGCACATATTAACACTCCGAAATTCCCTTGTACGACGAAAACCTAGATTATTTCTGAAATGATAATTTATCCTTAAAAACTCTTCTAATAGTTAACCAGCCTACAATTTAAACAATGCTGTAACATTGGGCCTTATTTTTTTAATTAATAAAATGAAAAATCTTTCAGTTACAGGTCTGCTACAGCATATTAACAATATGCTATTTCCACATGACAGTTTTCAGTCTGCGTAAGCATCTATACCTCAAATTTATGTCGCTGTTCAGTATACCGTTTATATATTGTAGTGAAAAAAATCGTCTTCCTAATAAAAATATTCCTCGAGAATTACTCAAATCAGAATTTCTCTCAATTTTAGATATGTGTCACCAATTGTTCGACGAAGTATTATGTTTACTTGGATACCGAATTTGCAGAATCAACGGGAGACAATTCCAGATCAGACATGGTCTGCAAACATGGCGTGGACCCAGCAAAATCGGTAAAGTTTTTTTCAGTTACTGTTCCTAGTCAATTAATGCTATTCTTTGCCAAAACATTAGATGCACTAGAACAATTTTCAAACTTGAGGACATAACAGACGTTTTGGTGAATTAGATGGATTTTATGATATTTCTCGGACTATTCGTGCATCCTCGGATATATTTACTTGCGTTGGAGCTCTATTAGTGTTTTGACACATGACTTATTACTACCATGAGTGTGACTCAAATTTAGTTGCTGAGAACCAGTACCCATTATATTAGATTCACAGATTTTAGCTCCATGGAACACTTATGTAAGTCAGGGATCATCGAGGGGTATTCCACTATGCGCTCGATACGAATGGAAGCTCAGACTGTGGAAAGATCGGACCATATCTCGCTTTTGGAGCCTGTAAAATTTGTAACAACTTAGCCGTTGCTTTTTACGTCAAGCTGTAACAGAAGGCAGAAAATCTGAAAGTAATTTGGACGGCCGATGAACAGATTTAAATTAAAATTGATGAAATGTGCGCTCGATTCGCATAGCCGACCAGTCCAAGTTAGAAAATATTCCATGTGATGTCTTTCATACCAAGCCAAAACCCCACATATTAAGAAGCGGAGTTGACGAGATGTTGGTAATTTAGTTCGCAACAAATAGCGATACGAACGTTGCTATGTTATTTAAATCTCATGCATATTACTTACAGATTGTACAGCATGTGCATTCAGCCTCCTGATGTAGGCAAAATAAACTGACGAAATATTGAGCAAAAATGAATTTTACGTTTGTCGGTTTAACACTACCCTTATACTACATCAAATGTGTGGAACGGAATGATTGAGGATTAAGAATCACTTAGCTGTTCTATACGTTTTCCGCAGAAATTCATATTCCGCCCATCTTCACATGTTCGCCCAGACTGGATCCCTCTATCTTTAATCTGCAGTGAATTCTGGGTATTCCGTGATTTTTTGTTTTTGTTCAGATCATATCAGAAATGTTCCAGCAATCACTTTGGTCACCCGTTAGGGGAGCTAATCCGGTTTGGCACCAGACGAGATTAGCCTTACTGGTGATTGATCAACGATATGTCTGGTATGCAGCGATATGATAAAAAAACGACGGAATACCCAGAATATCACTGTCGGGGCGAACATGTCATGTTGGAAGGAATATGATTTTCGGAGGAAAACGTATAAAGCCCGTATTTTATATGCTTGAGAGTTATAACTTTCGGCGGGTCAACAACATATTTCACTTGGAATTATTTTCGGCTTACCATATGTGTATGTTTTATTTGTTGAAGACGAAGAGAGTGGGCCAGTTAGTGCTTGATAGAGAATGCGCTGCCTACACTGTACCAACTATTCCAGGTGAGATTAGAGCTGCCTTAACATTTTGAAAATGAAAGCATGCACAGTTTCATACCATCCTCAAGACACGGACATCCAGTAAATAGGCTGAGCACATCTGGCTAAAAATACATCCACTAAAAATGTTACATAGCGACCAATTAGGTGCCCATTAAAATACTACATTCAAATTGGTGGTCTGTGACCATCGTACACCAAGCTTTGATGGTAGCCAGTGCTGTGAAATGGAAACGAAAGGATCATGTTTATAGATGGGTAAATGGGCCCAGAACAAGTGCGGTAGAAGTACTAACAATAAAATATTGCATATACAAGAAATTGTTCAATTGGCATAATGTGCAATATTATATTGTATACTCAGAAACGTTTCAAGGCACTGATTCTCATCATTCTCGAATAACAGGGTCGTGAAGTAGTGTATTCGTGCAAAATCGCCAATTTTGAGGCGAAAACACATCATGTTTCTTTCTATAAACATATGAAGATAAACTATACCCAGAAGCAGGTTGATACAGGATACTCGCTGTTCCAATAAGTAAGACCAAATCTGGTTCTGGTTATCGTTTAATGAAGATAAACAATAACCAGGACCGGGCTGATACAGCATACTCGCTGTTCCTATACGTATTCGTAGGCCAAATCTGGTTCTGGTTATCTTTTATCTTCATATGTTTGCAGAGAGCGATAAGAATTGTTTTCACCTCAGAATCAACTATTTTGCACGAATACACTAGTTCATGGCCCTATTACTCGAGAATCGTGAGACTATGTGCCTTGAAAGTTTTCTAAGTATACAAGATAATATTGTGTTTCATGCCAGATACAAGATCCTTTGTATAATATCACCATGTAATTCAGCTTGTGGTACACTATCCCATATTGGTCAACTATCGGTTTCATGGACGAAAGGTGAAATCAGCAATTTTTACGTGCATAAGGAAGTGTAATATAAATGCCCCAATGCAACTCCTTCTGCAATTCGGGATGCACTGGCTTTTTTAGTAGTCGCAATAGAGTCCCATATCCCCCCGAACGTATACGCAACACTGGTTGGATGATTTTGCGCTGAGTAATGTACACGGCACACGTGATCAAATATCTATAATTAGAAAATAATACTCTTGAGCACGAGTATGGGCACATTCTACTTCTAGTGTATCATGAAATATATCTGCAGACAGGTCAAATACCCATTTCGCAACTCGAGAAGAACGTTGCTGGGTAACTTTTACACACGGACAATAGTTCAGACAGGCATAACGGCCAATCAACGTTGCTGGGTAACTTTTACACACGGACAAAAGTTCAGTCAGGCATAACGGCCAATCACTGCTCACCAGAAGTGAAGCGACAATTTAAATTTTAGGTATAGAAAAAGAATCAGTGGTTTGTAACAAAATAGTTAATATCTGTAGACAAGTTTACTGGAAATGTTATCCGCGTTAGCAAAAGCGTATAAAATTTCAACATGTAGAATATATACGAATAGCCAGCATTATAAAACGAATGGCAACAATTAAATAATGTCTTAAAACGAGTAAAGGGAGCAAAAATGAGAAGAGTAAATAGAATAACTAAAAGTAAAGAAAATGAGTAACCAGTTTAGGGTCAATGTTTATTCAGACTCAAGTATAAATGCGGCGTGTTTCATGATGAAACCGTGATTTGGAAAGAATCGACGTTGTTTGATCATTTGTAAAGGTAGTTCAGTACTTAAACAACGTCGCGACGTCATGGTCCTACAGTGTAACGTCATTTTCCTCCTCCAACACAAAAGAGGCAAGGGAGGGCAACAATTGACGTCAGAGATATTTGAAGATAATGGGGGTATGGATGTTCAAAGCCCTACACGCAGAAAAAAGTAGATCGAAGGCAACATGTTTTTATTTTATGAATGAAGCGACGCAATGATGGGGAATCACTGCCAAAAAAGTTATAATTGGTCACCGGGCACACTTTTCTCCTAAAACAGATTCTGTATTCATAACACGTGATTTTTACAGTTCGAAAACATGATTATATTTAAAATTTGTATATAAATGGCATATTCGCGATAACGATGCTGTTATAATCGGGAAACCACCCGCCTTTTTTATTAGCCCACCATCACCAGATGGTGGGCTGTTCAAATCGCCTTTCGTCCGTGGTCCGCCGTCCGTCGTCCGTCCGTCGTCCGGCGTCCGTCGTCCGTCGTCCGTCCGTAAACAATTCTTGTTATCGTGATTTCTCAGGAACTAGGGCACGGATCTTTCTGAAATTTCGCACACATGTTCCCCTTGGGGTCTAGTTGTGCAGATAATTTTTCTAACCTGATTCGAAAATCCAATATGGCCACAGGGCGGCCATCTTGGGTTTCTCCATGAAACCTTGTTATCGCGATTTCTCAGGAACTACGGCATGGATCTTTCTGAAATTTGGTACACAGGTTCCCCTTGGGGTCTAGATGTGCAGATACCTTTTGTGGTCCGATTCGAAAATCCAATATGGCCACAGGGTGGCCATCTTGGACTTCTCCATGAAACCTTGTTATCGCGATTTCTCAGGAACTACGGCACAGATCTTTCTGAAATTTGGTACACAGGTTCCCCTTAGGGTCTAGTTGTGCAGATACCTTTTCTGGTCCGATTCGAAAATCCAATATGGCCACAGGGCGGCCATCTTGGATTTCCCCATGAAACCTTGTTATCGCGATTTCTCAGGAACTACAGCACGGATCTTTCTGAAATTTGGTACACAGGTTCCCCTTGGGGTCTAGATGTGCAGATACCTTTTCTAGTCCGATTCGAAAATCCGATATGGCCACAGGGCGGCCATCTTAGATTTCCCCATGAAACCTTGTTATCGCGATTTCTCAGGAACTACTGCACGGATCTTTCTGAAATTTGGTACACAGGTTCCCCTTGGGATCTAGATGTGCAGATGCCTTTTTCTGGTCCGATTCGAAAATCCAATATGGCCACAGTGCGGCCATCTTGGATTTCCCTATGAAACCTTATCGCGATTTCTCAGGAACTACTGCATGGATCTTTCCCAAATTCGGTACACATGTTCCCCTTGGGGTCTAGTTGTGCAAGATACCTTTTCTGGTCCGATTCGAAAATCCAATATGGCCACCAGGCAGCCATCTTGGATTTCCCCATGAAACTTCGTTATTGTCATTTCTCAGGAAGTACTGCATGGATCTTTCTCAAACTTGGTACACAGGTTCCCCTTAGGGTCTAGTTGTGCAAGACACCTTTTCTGGTCTGATTCAAAAATCCAATATGGCCACAAGGCGTCCATATTAGATTTCCCCATGAAACCTTGTTATCGCGATTTCTCAGGAACTGCTGCATGGATCTTTCTCAAATTTGGAACACATGTTCCCCTTGGGGTCTAGTTGTGCAAGATACCTTTTCTGGTCAGATTCGAAAATCCAATATGGTCACAAGGCGGCCATCTTGGATTTCCCCATGAAACCTTATCACGATTTCTCGGGAACTGCTGCATGGATCTTTCCCAAATTCGGTACACAGGTTCCCCTTGGGTCTAGTTGTGCAAGATACCTTTTCTGGTTCGATTCGAAAATCCAATATGGCCACCAGGCGCCCATCTTGGATTTCCCATGAAACTTTATCGTGATTTCTCAAGAAGTAATGCATGGATCTTCCTTAAATTTGGTAACAGGTTTTTTGTGGTCCAGTTGTGCAAGATACCTTTTTTGGTCCGATTCGAAAATCCGATATGGCCGCCAGGTGACCATCTTGAATTTTCCCTTGAAACATTATTATCGTCAATTCTCAGGAACTACTTCATGGATTCTTTCTGAAATTTGGTACACAGGTTCTACAACTGAGGCCCAGTTGTACAAGATGCCTTTTTTGGTCCGATTCCAAAATCCAAGTTACTCTTGAAATTAATACGGCATTCCCGAGTTGTGATGTTGCATCACACGAGTCGGCAGATCAAACATTGGGACATATTCTATACAGTAACTATAGAGAATATCCATACCTTCACCTTCCATATCAAGGAGTTCAAATAATTCAGAATTAAAATATATTTCTTCAAATTTTAAATCAATTTTCTTAATCCAGTGAACTGTTTCGTCTGCCGACGGGTCGGCTAAAGGGACGTCACTCTTGTGACACAACGTTACAACTCGACAACTTTAGACTACTGCATGTTTCGATCCAAGGGAGATAATCAGGATTCAAACACTTTCGAAGTTTCAACATTACTGCGCGGATCCCTTCAGTATTAAGTATTGTACCATGTTACTATTTTCGAGCATGGTATCTTAAAAGAGATATCTCAACAGAACAGAACAGAACAGAACAGAATTAGCATTCGTTCCTAATTATAAAATCTTAAGTATGTTTCATAGCTCATGCCGAAGGGTCAAAGACATTTGTCTTCGCTTCCAGTACCCAATGATGACACGTGCAAAAAAAATACTACAAAACGAAGACGAATGATCCTCCGGACATTCACTTTCAGACTAACTTTGCTCTTTTCTCTTGCACTATTACAACTGACATAAGTACAGTTTCTAGAAATCTTGAAACTCCTTAAATTTAGAAAGATGATATCTTGGTGTTTTCCAGTGTCCCTTTTTTGATCTTTTTCGCTCAGATTCGAAATTCTGTAAACAAAATTGCAAATCAATCGTTTGTTCTTAGTAACAATGGACAAAAAGATCCTCTTGTCATTAGCTTACAATTATCGGACAATGGTGGGCGCCAAGATCCTTCAAGATCTCTCGTTCAGAAAAGCGATCGTTTCAAACATTTTGTTTATTAGTGCGGCTTTATATGAGCAAAATTAATTTAGCCTGATTTTGTCCCAAATCTACTGAACATGGTGATGTTTGGACACGTATACACAAAAATCTGAATCGAAGACCCTAATGTTTCTCAACGTTATTTTGCTCGGCAACACCCCAGGTATCAACAATTAAAATATAATGGTAGGTCACCGGACAAAGTTTTGAGTCCTGAACCACCTTAAGAAAAGTAGGTCATATTTGATCACGTTATATAGAAACGGGGTTGATCCTTGCACAATAATAACATCTCCCAACATACTGAATTACAAGCGTCTAGTCCGTCATTCATAATCCAGCCGTCGTCCATTAGAGCATATCCGCGTCCATAATCCAAAGACCTATTCCATTTTCCACATAACAGTATTAGCACCAAATTCAAAAAGACAATCATAGTATACATAAACATAGGCTTGTTTCCTGCAAGAGAGAAGCGGTCAACAGTTTTCAATGATGCCGGCAAGACATCATGATGTTCCAAAAATATCAAATCCGTATCGCTGACCAGTATTCTTAATCCATAATATTCGTTGTAAAGTCGTCATCTAAAGAATGATGTATCTCAGTCACGCTTTGATTGTGAATGTTCATATGAGTACCATGAGGATCTTGAAGTACATGGGTTCATACGGCCCCTAGCCCCGGGTTAAGCGGAATTAGACACAAGTTACGAAACGTAGCGCCATAGATCTTGCACGCTACGTTCGTATTTTGCCATCAGCATGCGATATGTATCGCCAAATTTGAGAAACTTTGAGTGGAGGCGCTTGGTGGAATAGCCCTGTTTTATAAGTTTCTGCAACAACGTTTTGTGACGTTGATTAAAATCATCACATTTAACACAGGATCTAGCAAATGCTACTAAGCGAGATATGTATACGCCATATGCAGGTCCCACTGGAATATTACTATCCCGCTTCGAGGCATTGTGCATGTCGCGGGTGAGTGGTTCGGTGACCTTCGAAAGCGGCGGATACAACGCTTGTCCAAGACAGTACAAAGACAGATGCTATTCCTCTTATCATTTATTTGGACTGTCTCAATTGGATATATAATTTCTCCATACTCGCTCTCATCATAATTACTTTATTTTCGTCGTTCCATTTACGTCAGTGAATGCCGCGAAGCTGAGGGGAATGCCAATAAAACTTGTGTTTGTAAGTTTAGACGCTAACCTAACGTGCTCTGGAAAAAATCCACGGAACAATGACGACTGCGACTTAGGCGCTTCGGCGGTGACAATATGGATGAGGATTTGAAGAGCGAAATACACGGGAGATAACTCTGTGGGTAATGACTGTTTCTATAGGGGACGCATGCATTACATTATTCTGATACATAACCTCCGTTAACCAGCAGCAGCGTTGCAATGATGAGGCGTTGGCTATCGCTTTCAACTGGATTGTCTGGTTAGGAGTACATCAATTTATTGAGAACAACATGCTCGATGTCGTCAGTCATCACAGCTGCATAGTGGGTCTATTCATCTTCTCCCGGTGGTGTTGGATTTGGTGGGGGTTTCATGAGATATTTTTTTACTTAACATGTGTCCGTCCAATGAAGGCAGTGCGGAAGAGAAACATGTCCTACCACAGTTCCGTCCACATTAATAGCAGCCGATTAGCCATCTTCTGGAAGCAACTTCTCAGAAGAACTGCATTTTGTTTCTTTGTAGACTTGGTTTGTTCGTCCGTCAACAATGGCGTCAAATAGTCCAGTTCTATAGTCAGGTGGTACACAGATGCCACCACTTCCTTTGACCCCTGTTAACCAAATATTACAAGATGAACAGGTGGAGGATGTGGTGGAATAGGTATCTCCTATTTCGTTGGCGTTTACTGTTTTAATTAGTGATGAAATTGATGAAATTCAAAGGTATCCGATCTTGGACTGGTACCCAATATGTCTGCATTGCCCACTTCCAATACGGAAACTTCCAAAGCCATGAATCATTTGGTATCTGGTTACATTATCTACGGTTTCCTTGTGGCCTCCACTGGCGTGTGCGGGTTCATTGTACTCTGGAAAAACTTCGACTAGATTTGTGTTAAACTATGTCGTACTTCTTTGTCCAGTGGTGGAGCGCCTTGGCGCACTCTCGTTATTCTTTGCTCTTTCACTAGCTGAGTCCGGCCAATGACCCGCATGTTGACGATTTATGAGGTGCAGAGTTCAATCCCCCTCAATGTCTCCTCAGGGTGTTACTCATTTTTGACCTCCTTTCTGTTGTTGTTGTCCGTGGTGTATGATGATCGACCAACTTGTCCAAAGCGATGCCGAGAGTGTGACGATTGCTGTACTCTTTGTCTCTGTAATATGGTATCGCTGAGCTTCTCAGATGGATCTTTTTATTGGTCTGGAGAAAGTATGTGCCTAGTCTCTGAATTTAATATATCTTTTCATCGTTGGTGATGATCACTTCCGGTGAACATCAGATGCCCAACAGCCAATATTTCGGATCTGTCAGTGGATATTTGAATCCGCGATCCCGTCTCTGTCATCATTGAGGGCACCCATATCACTACCCCGCATGCCCTAATGCTTGTTTCTTCCTTGAAAATGGGTATATACCATTTTCATGCTCCTCACTTTCATTGTACCGGATTCATTCACCTCGGTACCTATGCTCGGGTGTATACTGTCAGATGGAATAGTGGAGACCTGATTTAAGTTACATCCTGGGGGCTGGTCATATTCGTCAGTGTTTGGCAAACTGTATGGCGGTATGAGTAAAGGTACATTTACCTTCTCTATATCCCTTAATGGGTATGGGTATGGCGTATCGGTGTATCGTTTGATTGAGTTCCTGAGACATTACGACTTGCTTTGATGCGTGCTGATTTACACACTGCAATTTGTGCGTGGTGAAATGAACAATTTGAGATAACCGTCACACAGATCCATAGTATGTCGGTCTGCCCGACTGTAGCTATTATTGTGCTGTAGTATCCTCAAGATGAAACGGCACCAAAGTTCTCCCCACAGAAGCTTGAATTCGGCATTGATAACAGACGGTTGGCGAATTTGTGCGCTCTACCACTTAGAGAGTGAATCTTCTTTGTCCAATTTGGCTTTTTACTCTAAAATGAAGGATGCTACGGATGCCCTGTGTTCCTCGTAGATGACCAGAGTCAGAATCCGAATTCATTTCTAAGTCAAAAGAATAAGAAGAATGCGAAATGGATATTCCAGCAAGGTTGTGTCTATTAGGTCCTTGTTGTTCTGAATCATGTAAGATTTTTGTCTTAACCTCTAAGCTGTACGTTATTTTATGTCAATCGCCATTCTTCTCGTATGCCTCCATAGGGATGCCCCATGATTACAGTACCTCAGAAATTATAACAAAGTCGTTTTCGGAAAAGTCGGATGGACGTGAACATTCAACACTTACTCTTTCATTTACAGCTCAGTGAATAAACCACTCATTTCCTGATGGATCGGCACTGCTAACCGCGAATGGAAGATCCCGCGAAGACGGTTTGAAAGCGAAACTGCGACAGAAAATCTCCACGAAGAATAAGCATCTACAGTATGCGACGTACAAGCTTACGGCAACCAAATGTTCATGTAACTTGGCACCCTGGATCATGTATTGGAACCCACCGGATGTGCCATTCTTCGAAGCAATATAGAAACAAATTTACATACAATAGCACAGTTTAAAAACTGTTTGTCTATGTCCCGCATTAAGAAAAGAAAATGAAACATATATTCATGAGATTCCGGTACTTGGCCTTCCAAATTTATGCAGATATGTTCATGAATGGAAAATCAAACTGGGTTCCTGACTTGTAGGCTATGACAATGGTAGTTCCATTCTTCTCGAATGCGACCGATCAATAAAGCGAAAGAAAACTGACATTCCGAACCATTCTGGTTTTCTGATAATTTTGTCAATTCGCTCTCACCTTTGAAATTCTCGACATCGATGAAGATATAAAACGAACGATTTTTGGAAATGCTTCCTAACAACTTCTTTAATAAACTGAGAGCCACGGCGTATTCCTACACGGTTTCCAAGCGCAGTGAATATAACAATATAACAATGATAGTTCCATACCCAATGAACTATCTCGTGTGGCAATCGAGAGCATACATCCCATGTGCAGGTATCGGGTATAGAGGTCGGGTACTATGAAATGCCTTTCGTTAAAGACATCGTCTAGGAATATCCTCTCCCTTGTGTATTTATAACTTTCCTTGAAATCCACTATCTCGATCAATTCTCAGTTCTATTTCCTCTCCTGTGAGCCATCTGCTGATGAGCTGTTTGTAACTTTGTTCACTGCTGAAGATCCTACAACTAATAGCGAAATATACAGAATGAAATTGTCATCCCTACTCGTAGTTGCTTGTCTTCTCTATTATTGGCAAATCATCAGTGGTTCCAATGGATTATGGCAGTGAATATTTCTACCAAATTGCGTCCACTGAAATATTTCAGGTGAAACAATCTTAGAATCATGGTCAGAGATGCGGCATAGCTGATAGCATACTCAAAATAATGGTATAACAATCGATCCTAATTATAACGTATCGGTTAGTTGCCTTTGAACACATACAAGTTGCTTGCGGGCCAAGCTGAACATCAGAAATATATATCCTAATAAAACACAATATTTGGGCAATTGAGCTTTTACACAATGCTGCCACATGGATACCTTCACGCAGAGTTGATCAGATAACAATGTCGAGATAGTCCACTCGGGGGGACTGCTAGATAATCAGCTTGTTGTTGTGGAACTGTAATGTGATAGTGCTGGGCTAAGGGGTTTTGCATCTCTGGTTACTCATGTTCAAATAGTAAGCCCATTTTCCATTGTAAACCTCATGGAGGTTGACCTAAATATTAATCCGTTTGGTTCCAGCCAAGGGATTACGGAAATGCTTAGGCGGTGAGTATCCGCCTCAGGTTTTGTTTCACCCCTCAAATCCCACAGGCTGGATAGGGTCTATAGGAAAACTATTGGCCATAGAAAAGATTGCAAATAAATGTACTGATTATAGACAGTATATTATTATATTTTTAAATTACGCCAAACTCGAGATCATTTGCTTTATGTTTTAAATATTATGCATTTCCCTACAATCCCAGTTGATGGTCGCTGTGTCCCAGCCATTTTCGAGGACTGTGCTGATACGAGTGCTCAGTTAGTTTCACCCACAACAAACTACACTCTCAGAAGCGCCAATGGAACAGAAATCACCGGACAGCTTCTTGCGGACTCAAGCCAGTATGTTTAAAATACTATTGTGATGCACTATTTATACTAAAAATATGACAACCTAGTCTGGCATGAAACGGGCAATCATATTACGATGAGCGCGATACTGAAGGCATGGCACCCACGAAGGTTCACTGTAGTCCAAACAGCCGACCGTGCAAGCAAGCGCTTATACAGTGCATTATGTAAAGCTGTATTTAAGACAAACCAAAATATATATCACAATGACAAGTATTTATGATGGGGCATTTGGCTCAGCAGTGCTACGTAGTGATTGCTCAGTTTTAGGCGGTATGCCGCAATGAAGCAAAACAAATTCCCATGTGCAATATGAACAATGCATTATGTTTTGTCCATAACCTAAAATAATCTTTAATTATTGGGGATAATAATAATTCCTTTCTAACCATATACCAGAATCACATGTTGCTGAAACTTTGTCTTCTTTTTGATGATAGGCGGCTAAACGTTTCCTTATAACGGATGCTGTTTATTTATATTGCCATTGCAAATATATTGTGCAAGATGAGTTATTGGTATGTTACATTTGGGAGACTAAGATATTTGTAGTTGGAGCATTTGGCTCAGCTGTGCTACGTAGTCATTGCCCGTACACGAGGCAATGTGACTAACACTGCAGTGTTCAGCTACTGCAAAGAATGGAATTATCACCGAGACAATAGTAGACCGGCGCAGCAGTAATAATTTTGGTGCCGGAAAATAACATTTTTCAGCTGATTGAAAGTCCTATTGTAAGAACTTGTTAATCCCCACAGTTCGTGTGCTACCGACTGAAACATTCAAGCAGTTGCAAATTACAGGGATTGTTGCCCTTTTGGACCGTGCTAATGAGAGTAATATATAAGGTTGAGACGCCACATTTTTTACGGATGTGCCTCACCCGGGACTACATCCAAGACGATCTCAGCACATGTTCTAATCACATAGAATATTTGAAGGGTATGGCTCAAGGTATCACTTATGCATGACAAATTCAATGCCTAAATACGATCGGTTCATGCTTTCTTTAATAGCTATCTGGCCCTATTCATCAGTGCAACGGAATTCGGAAGTATGATTTCCTCGGATATATTAGCTTCATGGTGGATAA
>JAVTVY010030107.1:0-12421 GCA_036873755.1 Hanleya hanleyi | reverse complement strand
GGTTCACTGTGAGGGATGAAATCCGGTGGGTCTTGAGACGTAGTAGGTGTACTTGGTGTAAGTGTAGAGCTCAACGTGGCTTGTACGCGGGGTGTGGTGGTGGTGGTGGTGGTGGTGGTGACTGGGCTCGATACGACTGGTGCTCTCTGTAGACCCGTTTCACTGATGGCTGGTGTTCTCAGTTGGTTAAGTAACGTGCTGACATAGGCTACGTCGTAAAACACACCTCCGTACAACACACTCAACAGGGTTAGCAATAGCACCCCAAAGACCACTTGCGCTTTGCGCGTTTTGCGAGACGCTGTCTTCAGAGGCAGCTGCTGTTGGTCCATAGCACTGTGGTCGGACGTGGAATGAAGGAGGACGGCAGTGGTATCTGGCTTTATAGTCGTTTCACCTGGTTGGCCGCGACCCAGGAATTGAAGGAACTGGGCCAGCCTTGCCATTTTACGAAATGAAACAGTTTGCCACGTCGACGTTCCGTTTTCAAAATCTGCTCCACCGTGTAGTAATCTTGCTGTGTTTTTACAACAGGCTGTAATTCCGTCTCGTAAAACGTCCCCAGCAACGGTTGCCCTTGAAGATCTTCCAGTTCATAGACTCGCCGCTGTCGGGGTAGGCGCCGTTTAATCAGGAAGTGCTCATCGCTCCAGTTGGGCAAGTAACTTTTCTCAAATTGACCTTTGACTTTACTGATTCGTACAGGGTCCCCGACCGTGTACACCTCCTTCGTCGTTTGGTGCGATTGCCTGGGGTACAAGACACGCCGGACTTGGGCTTCATTGCGTTGGGTGACGGTAATGGGGGCTCTCTCTATACTCCGGTGATAGGCTCGATTGTAACCACTCACAAGTTTCGGGAGAACATCGATGTACCGCCTTGTATTCTTATAGGTGAAATATTTATACATGCAGCCTTTGAATGTCCTGTTGAACCTTTCCACCACGGAAGCCTTGGTCTCGTTGTACGTACGGAAGAAAAACACCTTCCGGGCTTTCAGAAACTGTTGGAACGGTCTGTTGAGGAATTCCGTGCCTTCGTCGGTTTGCAAATACAAAGGTTTGCGCCCGGTCTTGAAGATGTCTTTGAACGCCGCTATGAGATTTGCCCCCGTTTTCGTCCGGATGGGTACCACCCCCGCATACTTGGATAGGATATCGATGCACGTCAAGATATACCGATTCTCATCGTTGTGTTTGGCAAAGGCGCTCATATCCACCAAATCCGCTTGCCACTGGGCATCTATTCCTCCCACGATGACCCGGTTCCGTAGAAAATGGCGACGGACAGCTCGATGTAAGGTATAGGTGTCTTGTTTTCTTAACCAATCTCGGACTTGGACACGTTGTATCCCCTGGGGTTTGGCCACTCGATAGAGAGCCGACAATGCACTATAGGCCGCCGGACTGCCGGGACTGTAGTATAAGTTATCCAACACCTTCTCCCAGCGCTTCATGGTGACAAAATGATGATGGACCCTGGCTCTATCGTTTATTTATAACGGGTATATCTTGGGCCGGAGTTTCTTTCTGATTTTCTTCGTGGACTTCCACAGTGTCCATGGTCAATGACCAGTCCAACTCGTCTGATGACCGCTTGATAAGCACTTCATCCACATCCACCACGGCATCTTCCAATGCAGACCATAGATCAGGGTGAAGGGTAAAATGCACTGTACCTCCATCTAGCCGAGCCAATTGAGCAAAGAAAGGGCCGCGTCGGATGTACACATCGTGACACAAGTGGATGAGGTCGCCGTCCAGTTCACCAGACAACACCCGTTTGAATTTGGTCCAGCCCTCCCGGGACAGACGAATGTGAGCCGGGCACGGTTGTGTAGGGTCCGTGTCTCCCACCACCTCCTCCATGATATCGACCTTATCCGCATACACGTGCAGGAAAACCTCGGGGTCAAGCTGAAATACGCCAGTACTATATGCTCCGTCATGGTCAGTACGTGAATGGTACCAGATTTCACTGTCTCTCGTATTTATAGGGAGAACCCCGTGAGATCAAAGGATCAGGTGGTCATGTCATTGGGCTGACTGAGTCTAGCGGGGTAATCAATGGCATCGTCGTCGGGTTCATGTAGTTGTTCATGGGGTTCAGCCGCCGCGTCTTCCATAGCACGAACCCCCGCTAATTGGTCGGGTGATCGGTCGTCCGGTGTAAATAACTGGTCCACAATAGGCACTATTTTCTCCAAGGCTGACCACACAGAGGAAGTTAGGCTGATACTTCGCGTAGGCTCTTGGTAGGGACCCAGACGTATGTGGACGGGTGGTACGGAATATACGTAGATGGCGTTGTCCAGGTGGATGAGGTCTCCGTCCAACTCACCGCTCAACACCCGTTTAAACTTAGTCCACCCATCACGCTGTAGTGTCACCGGATTCGATAGCCTCTCAGCGGGCGTCCAGTAAATAGCTTGATCGTCTTTCACCAGCGTGACTTTATCTTGATAAATGTATAACCTCACACTGGGTGTAAGAGGCAGGATGGCGCGTAGTGACATGCTTGGTCCAAATGTCGAACGGTGAATGACACACACTCTGTCTCATCCCCTGTATTTATAGTGTCAATACCACAGCGCCAGGGTCAATAGGGCACAGACTAGTATGAGGCCAACCAGCCGGCACTGGTTCCGGCGTAAGCGCTCCTGGTCCATAGCGCGAGCATCAAGGATGGCTGTCATAGTCCAGTAGTGGTGAGTGATGGCACGCCTCTCCATCGAGTGCACTCTGTGGAGGACCGCTTCTGTGAACTCGTTCAGGATCTGGCGTCGTCCCTCGTTGTCGTCGCCATCTGCAAGCATGGACCGGACCACTGCTCGGTAACCCGTGAATGAATTCACCACGGTGGCATACTGTAAAATGCGAGTCGCATGGGGCTGGATCTCCGCCATGGCTCTGTAGAAATGAAGGTGTGGGATCCAGAGGAACGTGTTTTATAGACCAGATGTAGCTCTACGGGTGTAGTCCGTGATACGTACTATTCTGATGGGTTAGTCCAAAAAAAGGGAGCAACAACAACAACACAGATTACAGATCAATCCTTTTATTATGCGTGAACAACATAGAAATGCATGTACTGACCTGTCTGTGGGAGGTTTCCCACAATGGCGTTCACCTTCGCGTCTTTTCGTGTACGTCCGTGTCTTTTCGTTAAAGTCCGTGTATCTTCGGTAAAGTCCGTAGGCATTGGGCAAGGAAGCTTTTTCCCGAGACCGAATCACCGCCAGACATGACTGCATCACCGCGGATGAATACATTTGGGAAAAAACCCCAGAACCAAGTCAGTACATGCATCCCATAGTCCCAGGTCACGCCCGATTCACGCAGACCGGAAGTGACGTCATACACCTGCGCACAACCGTGATGGAAAAACCCCAGGAGGCAGGCAGGCAGGTCAGGTAAGTCAAATTGAATACACCCCTTTCCCTAAAAATCGACTCCTTTTATACGTAAAATGGTGATGGTGGAAGGTGGGTACAAAATGGTGGATACTCACCTCCCACTACCCTAAAACCAAGCCGCCATCTTGTATCCACCTCCTACCACGTCAATTGATGAAGAGTGGTGGGAGGTGGGTACAAAATGGCGGATACTCACCTCCCAACCCCTTAAAACCAAGCCGCCATCTTGTACCCACCTCCTGTCAATTGATGATGTGTGGTGGAGGTGGGTACAAAATGGCGGATACTCACCTCCCACCACACAACCACACAGGCCGCCATCTTGTACCCACCTCCACCACACAGTGCACTGACTGACACCGGTGTGGTGGAGGTGGGTACAAGATGGCGGCCTGTGTGGTGGTGTGGTGGGAGGTGAGTATCCGCCATTTTGTACCCACCTCCACCACACATCACTCAAGCCGCCATCTTGTACCCACCTCCTGTCAATTGATGAGGTGTGGTGGAGGTGGGTACAAAATGGCGGATACTCACCTCCACCACACCACCACACAGGCCGCCATTTTGAACCCACCTCCACCACACCGGTGTCAATCAGTGCACTGTGTGTGGAGGTGGGTACAAAATGGCGGACTGTGTCGTGGTGGAGTGGGAGGTAAGTAGCCGCCATTTTGAACCCACCTCCACCACATATCCACTCACGCATGCGCACATCCACACTTATGACGTCACACCAAGTTCTGCGCATGCGCAGTGAGGCGCTAAATCGTGAATTGACTCTTTGTATACTACTAACGCCCTTGTCCCATTATGCCGATGATTTATCGCTCACAATAAAATATTGTGAATATTTGTTTTTCTTTTCTAACTGAGTGTGTCCCATGAAAATCAAGTCCCTTAACAGAGGATTCGTGGAAGGTGCCCCCCAGCACGCACTCCGACCCCAACCCCATTCTGCCCTGACAACATAGTGTCAAATGCATAGTCTTCGCTAAAACATTTCTGTTTAAATTGATTGATACTTTTCCCTTGAATTCATGAAACCTACTCGTATTGGTTGAGATTTGATCCGCAATCTACCTGCACTGGAACCCTTGTAGTATGCCATCGCAATTTCTCTTCCATTAAGCCCAGGGCAAACTCCTTGGAACGCCAATGCTAATCGAGACATTTTTCTCTGAATAAGTGATAATGTTTGGCTTTTCGAATCTAATAACTCATTTCTGTCTAATTAATGTCGTCGTCCGCTCGTCTTTTTGTTGAGTTTCTATGTACGGGCGTCCAGTCCGTCATTCAATATTCAGCCGTTGTCCATTAATGAATCTCCGCGTCCATAATCCATAGCACCAAATTAATAGATCATAGTATACATAAAACATGTCTATGTCGAATACCGTTGCGTACTGACATCTTGTGATAAAGTTCACAAATTTACAAAGTATTTTGCGGCTCTTTCATATCTCGCTTGGCAGCTCTTGCGTATACGCCAGTGGTCACCACATCTCCATCGTTCAAACCGTCCCACTGCATTTGCGAACAACAAACCTGAGTCTTTTCTAGCTTTCAGTAGACGCCATTGATGTCATGTCTTTGGTTTTCGTACGCTTCTTCTCTGATCTGCCTTAATTGTATGCTCTTTGCAACAGAGTTTGGGACGTTGAAGCATGATCCAGGAGCGATTCAGTTCAAACAGATTAATAAAGCCAGACCCCTGGTTTATAGACCTCAAAATTGATACTCGCCCGAGGGACACACCACCTGTCATTCCGAGCACAGTTCCATTCAACATCGCCTATCACTCCAGTCAAGTTTGTGGAAATGTTGTTGTGCCTCCGCACGTGTGCCTGTCCACTTGGAGATCAAGCAGTAGACAAAGACTTCAGGGCTTAGATAATGACTGGTTCTGTACACAATCCAAAGTTTGCAATGAGATCATCTAACCAAATACAAGAGAGCCTTGGTTGAAGGGTACTAAATTTTCGACAGTTTCTGTTAATGGAGAATCACTGTTTAATTAGTTTCTGGCCCTACATTTTCACTGAATCCATGATACTCCGGTGGCATACTAATAGAGCTACAATGCAGGTGGACTGCGTATCGAGGCTTACCAAAATACGAAATCCATCGTGGATTTACAAATTGACGGATAATATTCACTAAATGAATTCAAAACTCTAGAAATGAAGTGTGAACATGTTTCGACGCATCAACTATTTCGCGTAACTTTGATATGCATTTTGGAATCGGCGTTTGTACACAAGCCAATGTTATGGATAACAATTTTATTATTGCCTGGAGCTGACGTTTCGTTGGAGATACTTCCAGTTCATTCTTCAACTTTCAAAAAGTTGGAAGTTTCTCAACAGAAAGGGCAGCCCCTGTGCAAAGAAGTTATCCATAAAATTACCTTGTGTGAGTGTAGTAATTATACGGTAATGTTCGTTCACGGTATGTATCAAGATGTTCAGTTCATGATGCAATGATTGACAAAGTTGAATGGATTGACGGTACTGTCTGAAACTTCCCGAATGAAGGGTTCTTACATGTATAATGACTAATATTGTCTATTTTCAGGTTTTAGATGACGATGGTGTCTTTCCACAACACCGTCGTACTCCAGACGGAATACTCAATGTCGTGTTTAGACCTGAGAACTACGAGACAACATCGCCTTCTTTTAGCACCACGAGTCAAACCGATTACGAGAAATTGCAAGACAGAAACAGAAGCTTATCAAAAAACACTAGGGGTGACCTTGAATCTAATAACGGCGATTCGGGGTATTTCATTTCAGAGAAACCCGACGACGAAACGCCTACTACTAGTGGTGCGAGAGTAGATACGGGTGGCTCCCTTCAATCACACAACGACACTGCTGACTCGGGTCCTCCTATTCCAGACGGGAACATGAGGGATCTTAAAAGAACTGAAAGCCCTGTTCATGACTACCTTGATCTACTTAATGATGAGGGACAATGATTCGCGTCCTCTGAGGAGGCCTTATTTTATTAATCTAAAAGGAGTTAGGCATTCTTAGCATCTTGGATTCCAAACGGAAACACGAAGGGTGATCAACTAGAAACTGATGAAATCTTTCTCCACGTCGAACCGAAGTCGTTTGCCATAATAGTGTACCTTCTGACAAAGTCGCTATACGGTTATGTAGGACAAGGACCGGAAAACTGCCGAATTAAGCCACGCGAATTGGAAATTCTTAATACGGATTAAGAATTTCCAATTCGCGAGATGATCGTATTAAAACTAGAAACCTGATTTAGTCACTGACGTATTTCATAATTGACAATTCCTTTGATAATCATACATTTTACCAAACGCTGCTTCCGCAAAATAACTGTGTTAAATAGAGGGCGATAGGCTAATCCCCCAATACCTCTGTTAGATATGTCTCAATTATGATTGTTATATTTATTAATCAATGAAATCGTGAAGCGCAAAACTGGCTTTGTGTTATACCTATATATTGCGGCTTGTTGCAATAAACTATACGGTTTTGAATATTTGATGCGCTGTGGCATATGGAGCTGTTGAGAAAGGAAGGAGTGTGACGTCTAACTCTAGCCAAAACTAAAACCCACTTCTTCGATGATGACACCTCATGTGTGACTATACACGCTCAAGTTACATGGTATACTATTATGAAAAGTCAATTAAATACCGAGAATTCGGAATGCTGATAGCACGAGTATTCAAGTGGGAGATTTGAGTCGCAACTGTGAGGTATGGGCAGGGCGGGAAAGAAACACTTTCAAGACGAGCATGCATGAAGATGTAATATGTATAATGAAGATTAAACAAAAACAAAAGCTTAATCTGTATTATTGGTACTGGCATTCGGCTCGAAGTATAGAATTTATTAACCATTTCACTGTTTGCCACGTCTCAGTCTTTACAAAGGATACTGTACGTTTCCGGCACGCTTGTGTGCTTTGATGTCGAACTGAGAAGAAGGGAAATTTGGGGATCCCCCAGTAGCGATAGAATTCCCTTTTCGTTCGATCAGCGCGTCTCTCAATACGTGGAAATACACCCGCCGACGTAACGGCGCCATCATGAATCGACTACAAACAGCCCCGTGAGGCTCCCAGGGATTGACCTGGGGTGTCGTTTTGCACACTCCAGGTCATGGTAAGAATAGGTCTCACCTCCTCAGAGACCTTGTGGTAAGAGGCGACTAACTGAGGCACCTGTGGGGATCCCGGGTATGAAATAGAACAGGACTCCACCCGTGTGGTTTCTGGTTAAGAGAAGAAATAGGAACTAACGTCGTGATATGACTGAAATATTGTTAAAAGCGACGTTAAATGATATTCACTCACTCAATCACTCGACTACAAACAGAATGAGGACTGCACAGCATAAGCAGTGAAAAACGTCGTAAGAAAGTGTTACGTATGGATAAAACTTTGTTCATCACGCTGTGTCTGTTTGTCTAGCCAGGATTTTACGGGAGGCATCTTCGCTCAATGTTTAGCCCAAGAGGGTAATGTAATTCTTCCGAATTTGTCCACAGGCGTGCGCTCAGAGAAAAGCCTATCTTTGTTGGATAAAGTTTGTCAGTCTAGTACTCACTTTCATCCCAGTGTCTGATGTGATTATATCCTATATCCCGGTAGACTGTTCAACGGAGGCAACCTTGGAAGTTAGTCCAACTTCAAACTTGTAACACTGGAATAGATGATACTTTACTGAATTATTTCATTAAGTTACTGACAATATGGCCTCGTGTACGAAGAAAGTGGAGAGATTGGTAACCGCCTTCACCACAATAATGACAATATGATCTCAATCAAGATCATATAATATGATCTCAATCAATCAAGATCATATAATATGATCTCAATCAATCAAGATCATATAATATGATCTCAATCAAGATCATATAATATGATCTCAATCAATCAAGATCATATAATATGATCCCAATCAATCAAGATCATATAATATGATCTCAATCAAGATCATATAATATGATCTCAATCAATCAAGATCGTATAATATGATCTCAATCAATCAACATCATATAATATGATCCCAATCAATCAAGATCATATAATATGATCTCAATCAATCAAGATCATATAATATGATCTCAATCAATCAAGATCATATAATAGGATCTCAATCAATCAAGATCATATAATATGATCCCAATCAATCACGATCATATAATATTATTTCAATCAAGATCATATAAGATCATATAATATCTCAATCAAGATCATACAATATGATCTCAATCAATCAAGATCATATAATATGATATCAATCGAGATCATATAATATGATCTCAATCAAAATCATATGCACGTGTATTTTACTTTGGTGGGGAAGAATGCATTTCCTGCGGTCAGAATTGTTTCACAAGAACATCGTTGAAATGTGTTATGCATTCTCCCGCACTGTGGCCATTCGCTGTGGCACTATAATATCATCACATGTGTGGTCGTCTTAGAATTTGATCATTCCGTTTGGAGTTAGTTCACTGACCTTTGTCACTGACCTTATGTAGTTGTATCCTCCAGGTACTTCAAACAGGTCGTGTGGAGTTTACCACAGGAGAAATAAATAGTAGTCATTACGTATACGCCAGTTTCTTACACGCGCTACAAAAACAATCCATACCGATTGAGGCAACCGTTGAATTTGTACAAGTTCCATAGTCGACGACTATTGAAATATCCTTGAGTTCAATGAAAAATATAAAATAATAGTTACCTATAACGGTCATCCACCATACTCAGCACTTGCCAACCCAATACATAAAATTAGCTTTCCTTAATCAGCGGCAAGAGAATGTCTTCGTCTTAAAACGACCGTGGTGATTGGTTGGCTGGGGGAAAAGGGATCGCGTCGGGTCACCTCTGCCAGTTCCTATGTGCACTCGCACAGATTAATTGCTTCATAAGTGAGCTGAGTCTTATCACAAACGATGACGTTCTTGCAAAGTAATATCAGCACCACTGGCCAGTACCGTGAAATAAATAAATCTCTTCATTGATTATGTTGACAAACACCCTTCCTCTAGTACTGGAATCTTCGCCAAAATGTTTAAACGTTGACGGATAAAAACATTTCTGGTGAAATGGATTAAATCTATGACTATTTTCCCACAAATCCAGGAAAATGCATTTAAAATACCTTAAGATTGTGTAGTTTACCACCAATATGCGATTCAGATTCCATCCCCGATTGCTTGCAAGTATTAATCACTGGCTTTTGTGATGACGCTTTGAACTGTGTTGAGACTCCAGCTACATTAGAGATGCGGAAGCAGATACCTGCACCACAAAGGCCAATGATTAACACTGGCAAGTAATCGCGGATGGATTCCAAATCGCGCATTGATGGAAATATGCATGAATTAGAACACAAGCATATAATACTCAGCCGTCGTTCATTAAAGAATTTCCGCGTCCATAATCCAAAAACTATTCCGTATTCTATATAACAGCATTAGCACCAAATATACACATAAAAAGTTCCAAATATATCGAATCCGTATCGCGGATCTGTATTCTTAATTCATGTGATTTGAGAGACTGTGAAACCCAATACTCCATTTACTCAATGTGAAGGACGCGTTATCCATTATGAGTGGGCTAACCATAGCAATATATATGTTGTCACGAAAATTTGATGATTATATAAAACCTAGTTTGAAGAATAGAGACGATAGAGGTATTAATCCAGGGAGGTCAGGGGTATGTTTCCTCGCTCAACTGTGCTATACTTTTCAAAGTGACAGTGTTTCTGGCAAGTGTGAGGAATGCGTTAACAAACATTTTAAACACATTTTAAGTGTGTTATGCTCAAATGTGTGTGGACTCCAGTTTAATTGAACTGCCTAAAATTTGTTGAATTAATTCAGAATTATGATTTGCTATGTTTTGTTAAAATCAAACTTGATCAGCATGATGTTGGGTTATGTGTCTGGCTGTTAGAGATGGTGACAAAATAGCATATTCCACAGATGAAATTGAACTTAAATCAAAGTAAGCATTGTGGATTAAGATCTCCAAGTGCGCAAATAATTCAGAAAATATTGTAATTGGTGCTGTATATTTATCACATGAAGGATCAATTTATCGAAATGAAAATGATTTATATGTATTTGTGATGAAGTAAGAGAGTAACAATGGAACATGCAGTCTCACATTTTACCGAAAATTCACAAACCAATGGACGAATTGAATGATCCATTCATCCCACCAGGCCTGCCTATAATCTCGGATTGTGGTTCTGATTCTTATCACATTTCGGAATTCATAGATTAACACTTCAAACCAATAGCAACAGGCACGCGAGCTATCTGAAAAATACGGAAGACTTTTTGGCCGCGATATCCAAAATCAATGTTCCTTCAAACACTCTTCTGGTGACCATGGATATCGAATCAATGTACACCAATATCAATATCGACGGACGTTAACAAGCAGAGGAAAACGCTTTTCAGAAATTTCCCAATCCAAAAATACCAGACAAAGACATTTTGGAACTTTTAGAACGTAGTTTGAAAGGAAATGATTTTGAATTTTGAGTTCATTGGCCAAAAATACCACCAAAAAAGTGAGTGCGCAATGGGGAACAGGTTTAATCCAAATTTCGCCTCCATATTTGTAGCTCAATGGGAAGAAGCGGCCTTGAAACAATCGGACAAACAGACACTTGTATATCTTAGATTTCTTGATGATGTTTATGTACTGTGGAATCATTCGAGAGAGAAATTAGGGATATTTTTGATATTTTGGATAACCATGACCCCAATATTAATCTAGCGTTAGTCCACTAAGAATCTGTTTACTACTTAGATGTTACAGTTTCCAAGGAACCTGCATTTGCCAATACGAGTCGACTGGATCACAAGGTGTTTTTAACCCGACTGACACACACCAGCTATTGAATTCTAAATATCCCCACCCTCCCCATACATTTAAGGGTATTCTGAAGTCTCAAATTATTCGTTTTCACAGGGATTCTAGTGAACTCCGGTATTTCAATCAGGCTTGCTCCATTGTGTTCAAGGCACTGAGGCCTAGAGGATACTCCGTCAGTTTCCTCCGTAAAATAAGATCCGAAAGTCTCCGACAAATGACGGTTTACAACGCAGGGACACGCACGAACCTAAACCTATTAGGATCAGACACAATCGACCTAGGTACGATGATGGCGATCTGCAAAATGCATGAAAAAGCAGTTAGTCCATGGGCCCAGGCATATATCGGTACCATCAGAGGAAACCAAACTTTAGGGCTACTAAGTTATTGGTAGGGACTATATGATTATTTCAATATGTGATAACCGTTCCAGAAGAGCAGCTTAGTGTATATTTTGCATTTTTACCATTTTACCATTCTGAGATATTGACTTTTTTGGGGAAAATCACACAATGGACTACTGATACATCCCATGAAGGTAATATCATTCAATAACAGCTCCGGATATCCAGAATTGTTATCTGCACAGTTACAACAAGCATACTTCCCATCTTGAGGCACATGCTTTAGTTTGGTATTCAAGCGGCTGATTTGCACGCTGGATTTTGTGAAATTTTGCGGATTTATTATTATCATTATTTACGGAATGTTGTGTGTCCCATATGAGTGCCACAGTCCTAATGGATCAGCTACCCATATGCACCTTGTTTGCAGGGAAGCACAAAGGAGGACCATCCAGCTGGTTTCAACAAAGTTATAGAATTTTTCCTTCCCATACTCCCGAAATGCACATTGCGGCTGAATATATGAAAATTACAATGTAGCTCAAATTTGATATAATCTTTCGCCCCACCAGAAATGTTTCAGGTTGTGCACACTGGAAAGTATATAAATGTATTTTATAATGTCATAAGTGTATTGTATAATAAATACTGGTCCTAGGGGGGCTACACCTGCAATAACACTGGTGAAAACCCAGACTCCTACTTGCCCGTTTTGTTTTCTAGGTTATACCTAGTATTCATTGTTTAGTATCTGTGGGTGCAAGTTT